>QZGG01001921.1:0-50083 GCA_006409495.1 Sedum album | reverse complement strand
AAATTTTTTTAAAATATAATTTTCTGAATGATTATATTCTTTATAACCGCTATCAAATATGAGATTTGTCAGCGGAACAAATATGACTTATCTGCCAAGACCGGAATGTTGTAGCCTTTACCCATCCTTGAGGGTGTTTGACAAACTATAAGAATTGATTTTATCGAAGGGCTACCTCCGTCATCTAACAAACACTGTACACTTGTCGTCATGAACAAATTCAGTAAAAATGTTCACTTTCTCACGCTCTCGCATCCTTATACAGCTATTCAAGTCACTCAAATATACATGGATAATGTATTTAAGTTGCACAACTTGCCTCAATCAATTGTCAGTGGATAGTAAATTTGAATTCTCTTCGTTTCAAGGTTTTTTCTCCTTCTCTCTTGACAGTTTCTTCCGGCGGCCTCTTCTCCGGGGTGGAGTAAGAAGTCCATCCTCTTGTAGTGATGGACCTTCTTCTCAACCCCTAGGAGATCTTGCACTTCCTTTGTTGTTTCCTTTCCGGTCTTTCTTTTGTTGTTCCCTTTTCTTCTTTAGGGTCCCCTAAAGCTTTTGCTCTAGTTTTTTTACTAGTTCTTCCTCCATGCCTTGAGTCTTCTTGGCTCCTGTCCATCGGGGTTTTTGGCTGGGCTTGGTAGCAGGCTGGGACTGCCTTCCCGGTTTTGTTTCAGCATTTTGGATGGCTAAGGGCCAGGCATCCGTCGGCCACGGTGGGTTTGAGTCTATGGCGCTTGAGGTTGTGGTTTTTCTGCTGCCTTGGAAATAAATCGAGGTGAGATGTGTTGGCTCTGTCTTGGGTGGCGAGAGGTCGGACGGGATTTTGGAGCGGCCGGATTGACATGGGTCGAGTGGCTGGCTACGGATCTGAGGCAACGAGGGGGGTTTGGTGCTGCGTGTGGAGGATGGGGTTGCGAGGTTTTGCTCACGGCGAGCTGATCTGAGCGGCAAATCTGAGTGGCGGCGTGGTGGATCTGAACTGCGAAGGATGGGATGCAGCGTGGTATGCTCGGGCGCGCGGCGGCTTGGGTTTGGACTGCGCGAGGCGGATGCGGAGGACGCGGAGCTGCGAGGGTTTGCTCGCCGAGCGAATCTGAGCGGCAGTCATGAGCGACGGGAGTTGTGGATCCAAGCGGCGGAGTGGTGGATGGGAGGCAGCGGGAGTGTGCTCAGGCGAGCGGCGGCGCTTGGGGTTGGGGATGCGATGCCAGGGTTTGGAGCAGCATGAGGAGGCGGCTGGGCTTGTTGTCTTTGGGTCTGTTTGGGCCAGATCCTTTGCTTATGTCTATTCTGCTTTTCATGGTTGACAGTGTAACATATGTAAAATTAAAAAAAAAAGAAGGTTTGATTAAATAAATAACAAATTAAGATGGAAATTAGAAGAGACTAGGAAGGAAGAGACATCATCACACCCTTCTCATTTATTTCTAAACCCTAAGTGCTTATTATTCTCAAATCCATTCAACTCATCTCTATCGTCTGATATACAACTTCAAAATCAGGTTTGACACATCCAGACAACTCCTACCACCACTCGAGCCAAGACAAATTTCAAAAGGAAATAGGTAAGTTTGAGAGTTTACATGGTCTTCTCAATAAACGTCATTGAGGATGACATTAAGCGCTTTTGTTATCATTTCAGAGGGAAAATCTAAGGAAGGAGATCAGATTGGTAATGGAGAGTCTTAGATCAAAGAGGTAAGACAAGTTTAAGAGTATTGTGAAGTTTAGTACAAAAGTTGATTCTAACGACCAATCTTTAGGTGAACGCGAATCTGATTTGGAGGGTCCGAATTAGGGTTTCAAGAAGTGTACGATGTTCTACTCGAAATAAGCTTTTCAACGATCCTAGGTATGACTCTTGAGTCTTAACGAATGAATTTGTATCTGATTTGGAAGTTGAAGTAAGCTGCAGAAAACTGTTTGCGGGCAGTGCTGTCCATTGTCTTTAGAATGCTGATATATGTTGTTTTGAGTGTCTGAAATGACTGATTTTTGATTCTAAACTGTTCTATTCGAAAAGAGCTTTCTAACAAACTAAATTTCTGATTTTTATCAGCTCTGATGATTTTTAAAATTAATTTAGAAGTTGCTGTTCAGAACTAGTTACGAGATAAGACAGCTTTATCGATGAATTTTCAAATACTGATAGCTCCTATTTTCTAGGCCCGAATTGAGATTTTCAAAAGTTTATGAACTCTACTCTGAAAAATGTATTTGTGACTGTATAGTTTTTGTGTGATAATATTATGATAATAATTTTATAAATAGTCTTAAAAGATCAGTATAGGATGTTGTTGTTAATTATTAAATTCTATTGTGATTTTTACCGTATAGTAAGATGAAGTATGTTATGAATGTAGGGTGATATTAAGTGGCTATCATTGCTTGGGTGTGTTATTGGAGGTAAGTAATATGGACCCATTCTGGTTAGTTTCCGATCTTCTTCAGAATTGTGACATGTTTTGTTATCAGCATGTTATTCTTATATTTTGTTATGCTCAAACTCTCATATTTTGTTTCGTGTTCTCTTCATTTTGTTATAAACGTCGTCTGTGTGTTCCTTTCAAAAATCTGTGATCCAGTTGTGTGATGTGATGTGTGGTGGTGTGATTTGGTGTGATGTCCTCCATGGGGCGAAGCATGATGATTGGTGTGATGTCCTCCATGGGGCGAAGCATGAGGCGTAGTTGGTGTGATGCCCTCCATGGGGCGAAGCATGAGGAGTAGTTGGTGTGATGTCCTCCATGGGGCGAAGCATGAGGCGTAGTTGGTGTGATGCCCTCCATGGGGCGAAGCATGATGTATGTGTGTGAATTTGTGTGATGTCCCGGGACTTGTGGTTGTGCAATTGGATCGTACCGTATCGTATCGTTTCTGTTTGGATCGTATCGTTTCTGGTCTGGATTGTCGGGTGGTGCTAGATGTTCCTTTGACTTGTGTTGTGCGATATCCATTTGTGTCAATTCTCTGATTGGTTTGGGTCTGTGTTACTTACACGAGCTGTGGACTCATGTTTTCCATGTTGATATTTTCAGATTTTTGAAGGCTAAGCATGTTGGGGAATGAGTGAGAGTTACGCTAAGAAAAAGACATGCAAAAATAATATCTTTGAAAAACTAAACGTCTAAACCTTTTTGAATAAATGCTTTTCGTTGGATGGTTAAATTTGAAAGAACTTAGTTTTATTATGTTTTCACGATTTTGTTAATTTACTAGATTTTTATTAGGCCTTGTATGTACTACTCATATTTGGAGTGCATACGGCCGATGTGACACCGTTTAACAGTCTAGGAAGTATCAGGGTGTTACATTTTATGGTATCAGAGCAATAGGTTCCGTTCTAAACGTTTTATATTGTTATAGATATCACATTTTTGAAAGAAAAAAAAAATTGACCAACAATATGCGCGAGAGTGGGGTAGAACTAACCTTTATAGGAAAATAATTATTGTATGTACTGTGATTTTAAATTGTGTTATCTTATTTTTTTTGTTTATTAGATCTGCATGCGATATTACGTTCGAAGGCAAAAGAGGATGGATAACAACAATGTTAACGAAAATCAAGTTCTTCGAGCACTTCTTGCTGTTGTGCAAAATGCCCAAGCAAATGTTGTTCCTCGCGACAGAATAGGCGAGTTTATGAGACTGCAGCCGAGGACCTTTGAAGGAGCCATCGATCCCTTGGAGGCAGATAGCTGGGTGAAACATTTGGAAAAGATTTTTGATACCCTAAGTTGCACAGATCAGGAGAAAGTCAAATATGCTGTGTTTAAAATGGAGGGGGCAGCAGATGAGTGGTGGAACTTGGAGAAAGTTATTTTGTCTCGTGGACTTATTGGAGGGATACAGTGATCACCTGGGAAATGTTCAAGGAGGCGTTTTATCATCAATATTTTCCTGACAGCATTCGATTTCGAAAAGAAGAGGAGTTTTTACAACTCCAGCAAAATCAGATGACTGTGGCCGAGTACCAATCTACATTTGAGAAATTGGCAAAGTTTGCACCCGCTTTGGTATCTACTGATAAAGAGAGAACAAAAAGATTTATGGCCGGATTACGAGTCGACATCAAAAAGATGTCATGCTGCTTCAACCCAAATCCTACGGTGATGCTTTGGAGAGAGCTCGTATTGCCGAACAATGCTATGATGAGATGCGTACTGCACGGGAAGAGACGCAAAGGAAGAAACTGAAGGTGGAATATTCACATCGAGCAACTTCAGTCAGTCAGCACAAACGAATGGAGGCAGGAGGCTCTAGTAAGTGCTCTATTTGTCAGGGAAATCACCTTACTAAAGATTGTTATAGAAGGACTGGTGCATGCTACAAATGTGGAAAATATGATCATAGGATCGCAAATTGTCCACTCATGGCTGGTAACGGACAGCCAGATCAGCACACTAATAATACTCGGGATGTTGTAGTACGAGATGGACAGCAGCGACAAAGAACCCCTGGAGGGTGTATGCTCTTTGTGAGGATGATGCTAATGCATCAAATGATGTGGTTACAGGTACAATACTTGTTTCTTCAGTTATATCGTATGCATTATTTGATCCTGGTGCTACCCATTCTTTCGTCTCTAATTCGTTTGCAAAAGAACATTGTTTATCATGTGAGCTTTTGGACGTGGGTTTGAGTATTGGTACTCCTATCGGGCGCAGTGTCATGGTTGACCTCGTTTGTAAGTCTTGTCCCATCATTATTGAGGGTAAAGAACTTCTAGCTGACCTTATTTTATTGGAAATGCGAGACTTCGATGTTATTTTGGGAATGGATTGGTTGGCTTCTCATTTTGCCACAATTGATTGTCGAGAAAAGAAAGTATGTTTTTCGAGACACGGAGAGCCATCATTCTGCCTTGTTGGTCAGAAATCAAAAAAGCACGCTAAATTGATCTCTTTTTTGAAGTTGCAAAAATGATGAAAGACGGATGTGAGGGATTTCTTGCCTCGGTGCAAGATATACAAGTTGATCAACCACGTCTCGAAGACATTCCAGTAGTGCGCAATTTTATTGACGTCTTTCCTGATGACTTGAATGACCTACCACCTGAGCGAGAAATCGACTTTATGATTGATACACTACCTGATGCAAAACCTATTTCTAAGGCTCCCTACCGCATGGCTCCTGTGGAGTTACGTGAACTTCAATTACAACTGCAGGATCTGCTCGATAATAGTATCTCACCTTGGGGAGCTCCCGTTCTATTTGTTAAGAAAAAAGATGGAACAATGAGGTTATGTATCGACTACCAAGAGCTTAATAAGATTACAGTTCGAAATAGGTATCCACTTCCTCGAATTGATGACTTATTTGACCAACTTCAGGGGGCTTCTGTGTTTTCTAAGATAGATCTTCGTTCGGGCTGTCATCAGCTGAGAATTAAAGCAGAAGATGTTCCCAAATCGGCTTTTCGAACGAGATATGGTCATTATGAATTTTTAGTTATGCCATTGGGGTTGACTAATGCTCCAGCGGCTTTCATGGACTTGATGAATAGGGTGTTCAGGCATTTTCTTGATAAATTTGTGGTGGTTTTTATTGATGATATTCTCATATACTCAAGAAGCCGAGAAGAACACTATGAGCATTTGAATTTGGCTTTGCAAGTATTGAGGGATAATAAGTTATATGCAAAATTTAAGAAATGTGAATTTTGGTTGGAGCAGGTAACTTTCTTAGGGCATATAGTGAGTAAAGATGGATTAAAAGTAGACCCTCAGAAGATTCAGACAATTGAACACTGGCAGCGACCGACTACAGTGACCGAAGTTCGTAGCTTTCTCGGGTTGGCAGGATATTATCGAAAATTTGTCGAGGGATTTTCGAGTATTGCTCTCCCATTAACTCGACTCACACACAAGGGTATCAAATTTGTATGGAATTCAGATTGTGAGCAGAGCTTTTTGCAAATTAAAGGAGCGGCTAAGTAGTGCACCCGTTTTGACCTTACCTAAGAGTGGTGGAAATTTTGTCATCTTTAGTGATGCCTCGAAGAATGGACTTGGATGTGTATTGGAACAAGAGGGTAAAGTAGTTGCATATGCTTCAAGACAGTTGAAGTCTTACGAGCAAAATTATCCTACTCATGATTTGGAGCTAGCTGCAGTGGTTTTTGCATTGAAAATTTGGAGACATTATTTATATGGCGAACGATGTGAGATTTTCACGGATCATCAGAGTTTGAAATATATTTTTACTCAGAAGGATCTTAATATGAGACAACGGAGGTGGCTAGAACTATTGAATGATTATGATATTTCGATTAAGTATCCATCCGGGCAAGGCAAATAAGGTAGCAGATGCTCTGAGTCGGAAAAGTTATGGTAATCTAGCGAGCCTATTAACAAGTCAAATGGGGATTTTGGATGATTTTCGGAGGATGGATATTTGTGTGTCGATTCATAATGTGCAGTCACAGTGTGCAAATATCAGTATTGAACCCTTATTGATTTCAAAGATTAAATCTAGTCAATCTAACGATCTGTGGCTTCAGAATATTAAAAATACCATCTTATGTGGCAATCATAGCGCATTTCATATTCATTCAGATGGATCCTTGCGCTTAGGTAATCGCATATGTGTGCCAGATGATCCAGAGTTAAAGAGAGAAATTCTCAAAGAGGCTCATAGTAGTTGTTACTCGATGCACCCCGGAAGTACGAAGATGTATCAAGACTTGCGTCGAAATTTCTGGTGGAAGAAAATGAAGAAGGATGTTGCCAAGTATGTAGAGGAATGTGTTGTGTGTCAAATGGTGAAAATTGAACATCAAAAGCCAGCTGGGAAGTTACTGAGTTTAGAACCTCCCGAGTGGAAATGGGAGCGTATCACTATGGATTTCGTCACAGCATTACCTAAGACCCGTAAGGGTAATAATGCTATTTGGGTGATAGTTGATCGACTGACCAAGTCAGCACACTTTTTACCTTTTCGAGTTGGCACTAGCTTGGATAATCTAGCAGAGTTATATGTCACCGAGATTGTGAGACTTCACGGAGTTCCTGTGTCCATCGTTTCTGATAGAGATTCAAAATTTACCTCAAACTTTTGGAAAAGTCTGCATAAAGCGTTGGGAACTCGACTATCGTTTAGTACTGCTTTTCACCCTCAAACTGATGGCCAATATGAAAGAACTATTCAGATTTTGGAGGATATGCTTAGGGCATGTGTCCTTGATCTTGGAGGTTCATGGGACTCACGCCTACCATTACTAGAATTTGCATACAACAACAGTTATCAAGCAAGCATTCAAATGGCTCCTTATGAAGCTCTATATGGCAGGAAGTGTAGATCACCAATTTGTTGGGATGATGTGGGAGAGAGGCAATTACTTGGTCCGGAAATTGTGAGGGATACCGTTGAAAAAATAAAATTGATACGAGAGAGACTACGAGTAGCTCAAAGCAGACAAAAGAGCTATGCAGATATTCGTAGAAGGGATCTTGAGTTTCAGGTGGGAGATCATGTTTTTCTCAAAGTTAGCCCGACTAAAGGAATTACGAGATTTGGTATTCGAGGGAAATTAAGTCCTCGTTACATTGGACCTTTTGAAATCTTAGAAAGAGTTGGTCCCTTGGCTTATAAACTTGCCCTTCCTCCTATTTTAGCTGGAGTTCATGATGTGTTTCATGTGTCGATGTTGAGAAAATGTATTACCGGAAGTGATCAGGTGGTGGAATTGGAACCCCTAAAATTAAATAAGAAAGAATTATCGTATGTTGAGCACCCGTTAAGGATTGTGGATCGCAAGAATCAAGAATTACGGCGTCGGGTTATATCATATGTCAAGGTACAATGGAGTAACCATTCAGAGAGGGAAGCTACATGGGAGTTGGAGGAGGAAGTTAAGAAGAACTATCCCTACCTGTTCGAAGATGAAGGTATGTCGAGTTTAGAGGACTAAACTCTTTCTATAAGGGGAGGTGAATGTAACATATGTAAAATTAAAAAAAAAAGAAAGTTTGATTAAATAAATAACAAATTAAGATGGAAATTAGAAGAGACTAGGAAGGAAGAGACATCATCACACCCTTCTCATTTATTTCTAAACCCTAAGTGCTTATTATTCTCAAATCCATTCAACTCATCTCTATCGTCTGATATACAACTTCAAAATCAGGTTTGACACATCCAGACAACTCCTACCACCACTCGAGCCAAGACAAATTTCAAAAGGAAATAGGTAAGTTTGAGAGTTTACATGGTCTTCTCAATAAACGTTATTGAGGATGACATTAAGCGCTTTTGTTATCATTTCAGAGGGAAAATCTAAGGAAGGAGATCAGATTGGTAATGGAAGAGTCTTAGATCAAAGAGGTAAGACAAGTTTTAAGAGTATTGTGAAGTTTAGTACAAAAGTTGATTCTAACGATCAATCTTTAGGTGAACGCGAATCTGATTTGGAGGGTCCGAATTAGGGTTTCAAGAAGTGTACGATGTTCTACTCGAAATAAGCTTTTCAACGATCCTAGGTATGACTCTTGAGTCTTAACGAATGAATTTGTATCTGATTTGGAAGTTGAAGTAAGCTGCAGAAAACTGTTTGCGGGCAGTGCTGTCCATTGTCTTTAGAAGGTTGATATATGTTGTTTTGAGTGTCTGAAATGACTGATTTTTGATTCTAAACTGTTCTATTCGAAAAGAGCTTTCTAACAAACTAAATTTCTGATTTTTATCAGCTCTGATGATTTTTAAAATTAATTTAGAAGTTGATGTTCAGAACTAGTTACGAGATAAGACAGCTTTATCGATGAATTTTCAAATACTGATAGCTCCTATTTTCTAGGCCCGAATTGAGATTTTCAAAATTCTATGATACTCTACTCTGAAAAATGTATTTGTGACTGTATAGTTTTTGTGTGATAATATTATGATAATAATTTTATAAATTGTCTTAAAAGATCAGTATAGGATGGTTGTTGTTAATTATTAAATTCTATTGTGATTTTTACCGTATAGTAAGATGAAGTATGTTATGAATGTAGGGTGATATTAAGTGGCTATCATTGCTTGGGTGTGTTATTGGAGGTAAGTAATATGGACCCATTCTGGTTAGTTTCCGATCTTCTTCAGAATTGTGACATGTTTTGTTATCAGCATGTTATTCTTATATTTTGTTATGCTCAAACTCTCATATTTTGTTTCGTGTTCTCTTCATTTTGTTATAAACGTCGTCTGTGTGTTCCTTTCAAAAATCCGTGATCCAGTTGTGTGATGTGATGTGTGGTGGTGTGATTTGGTGTGATGCCCTCCATGGGGTGAAGCATGATGATATGTGTGATGTCCTCCATGGGGCGAAGCATGAGGCGTAGTTGGTGTGATGCCCTCCATGGGGCGAAGCATGAGGAGTAGTTGGTGTGATGTCCTCCATGGGGCGAACCATGAGGCGTAGTTGGTGTGATGCCCTCCATGGGGCGAAGCATGATGTATGTGTGTGAATTTGTGTGATGTCCCGGGACTTGTGGTTGTGCAATTGGATCGTACCGTATCGTATCGTTTCTGTTTGGATCGTATCGTTTCTGTTCTGGATTGTCGGGTGGTGCTAGATGTTCCTTTGACTTGTGTTGTGCGATATCCATTTGTGTCAATTCTCTGATTGGTTTGGGTCTGTGTTACTTACACGAGCTGTGGACTCATGTTTTCCATGTTGATATTTTCAGATTTTTGAAGGCTAAGCATGTTGGGGAATGAGTGAGAGTTACGCTAAGAAAAAGACATGCGAAAATAATATCTTTGAAAAACTAAACGTCTAAACCTTTTTGAATAATGCTTTTCGTTGGATGATTAAATTTGAAAGAACTTAGTTTTATTATGTTTTCACGATTTTGTTAATTTACTAGATTTTTATTAGGCCTTGTATGTATTACTCATATTTGGAGTGCATACGGCCGATGTGACACCGTTTAACAGTCTAGGAAGTATCAGGGTGTTACAGACAGCGCGTCGTTGTGCACTGCAAATCTAAATTTATATTCCTACTCAATACTAGTACAGTAGTAAGCAGGGTCGAACCCAAGGGAAAGTAATCTAGTCTAAGAGTTATGCTACAACTAATCCTACTCCTATCAGGGGGTTTTGGGATTGTTTGAAACTACAACTAAAAGTACTAATAAAAGAAAATACAGTTCAGGGAATCTTGTTACAACCAGTAATCATAGACCAGACATGCATCAATCTAGTAAATTATAATTGTTCTAATTAGATAGTCCCGCTAGGGTTGTTACCTAATTCTAGTTCTATCTTCTATTACCCGCTAGAGTCTCAAGAAGATGTAACAATTACCTAATCAAACTAGCACAATAGTTCCACCGCTAGGCTTTGCTACTATGACAATCCAATTAAATATCATGCAATTGATATAAACCTAATTTCACCGCTAAGCTGAGTTAAGTAAATAACAAAACATGCAATTCATAACAAGAATAGAATTCACTGAATTAAAACATGCTATTCAATGGTCTCAAACAACGTTGCAACTAAATTCCCCAAACTAGGGAATTAGCTACTACTACAAAACATTAATCTAAAATTGAGTTTGAAGAGGAAAACTTTGCTTGTGGCCGTCCAGGCTCTCCAATTAGGGTTAACACCCTATTTATAATGTAGCTGAAGATGTCGAATTGGGCTGGGCCAGACAGATCCGCGGACCCTTAATGAATATTTCCCGCGGACCCTTAAGGATTTAATTAATTCCTTCAGCGTCCGCGGAAATAATCTCTTCAGCGTCCATGTCTGACGTCAGCATGATGTCATCCAGCTTGAAATCCTCTTTTCTCTCTTCTTGATCCGAATTCGCCTAAAATGCTCCATTAGCGTGTAAAAGCTCTCTTGCAGTCATAATATGCCTGAAATGCAAAACATTACGAAAAGGTAATATTTCACAAACAAAACATATAAAAATAGATGGAAATAAGACAATGATGGATCGTATAAATACGCTCCATCAAACTCCCCCACACTTATCCTTGTTCGTCTCGAACAAGTAAAAGTCTAGACTGCAGATTCGAATCAATCAAAGTATACTGTAACTACATGACAATCCAACTCGTGATATTCTATCTAATCATCTCATCAACATCTGCATACAATCATCATCAATAATGCTCAATCTGCACTCAACAATATAGAATACTCAAGTCAAGATATCAATGAATAATGTAGAGATAGTCCTTTTCAGATTCCTAACTTCATTCTTCAATTCACAATCCTAATCGCACTAACAGTTGAGTTTTTAATATGGCATCCAAAACACATATTAGATAAATTCAATGGCAACAACAAACTTTTATTCATTTTTTTTTTCTTTTTTTTTGAATTTTTGATTTTTTTAATGATGGCTTGCCTTATTTTGGCTTGTGCCATTGGTTAAAGCAAGTGCTCAAGTGGGAAGTGTCTTGGTTTTCTTCCTAACCCCCGGCACTAGTCAATAACCAATATAAAAAAAAAATTCGTTGCCAATGAACTATCCACATATAGATTTCACTTCTCTCTTGTCCTTTTTACGCGAGTCAAGATGAGGGTCGCTCATCTCTTTTCCCGGTTACTCAGACAAGAGATTAGATAATCTTTTCACAATTCGGAATGCCACAATATCAACTCAACATATAGCGCAATTATTCATGCAAATCTCAGAATGAATGTCAAATCCCTCTAGGACATTTTCTATCAACTCTACATCACCAGATATCTCAACTCAAAAGCATTCAAATCATCAAGCACAAATATCACAAAATATCAGATTTCATGCATGCAGATATATCAGAAAATCATAGAATAGAACATCATTCATATAAATCAGCATTTCATCACAGTATACAATGATAATTCTCCTCTTCAACTCATAAAATACAATAAAAAAAATCAAAAAACGACTCTAAACTGACTCGATTTCCCTCCCCCACACTTGAAATATGCCGTGTCCTCACGGCACAACATACAACAAGAATGAAGAAGGGGACACACACTCTAATAATAAAGAAAAAGATGAATAAGGAAAAGGAACTCCCCTAATGATCCCAAAATTTCGGTGCCCATGGGTGCATTAGATCAAACTTCCTTACGTGCACTGACCTAGCTCCTCGTAGGTCTGGTGGTTTTGCCTTTATGTCCCATTTGTTACCTGTATGACACCGGTCAGTGATATAAAAATTTAAATTATATTTACCTCTATGATCCGGTGGTTTATCCTTCAGCGTTCCACATGTGATTCTAAACGGCTCTGGGTTTTCTTGATTCATTCTTCTAGCATCTTGGATCTGCAAAGGAATCAAGCAAAAGGGGTCAGAAAATTGCAATTTGGAATTTCGTTCAGCATGCCCCGCGGACCCTGACAAATTAAGCTCCGCGGACCCTGAAAAAATTCAATCCAGCAACGTCCGCGGAATAAATATCAGAGACGTGCGCGGTACGCGCTGAGTTGCAGGACGCGGACCCTTCACCCATTATATCCGCGGACCTTGATGAATATGTGGGAAATTCTGTAACGTCCGCGGAAAAAATTCCTTCAACGTCCGCGGTACATGCTGGATGTCCATCTGCGGTCCTCAAAACACCTTCCGCTGTCCCTACTGCAATATTCGAATATGATGAAACGTCCGCGGAAGAAATCACCTCAGCGTCCGCGGTACACGCTGAGTGTGAATCCGAAATTCCTCCTTTTGAGCCATCTTCCAACTCTTTTGCACTTCCCAAGCTTGCCTCCACTACTTGAGTATCGTCCTCGTGGTGCGTTAGAGCTGAATTTGAAGATGCAGTTTCTTCTGCCCTAGCATCGAAAATACGCCACAAAACACTCACAGTACAGTTATTGATAGATCCTCCTGCCATTACATCCAACATACCACGCTCATCTGGATTCATCCCATTCAAAAAATAATTAATAATGACGTGTTCTGGGAAACCATGGTTAGGGCACCACTGTAATAATCCAAGAAATCTATAATAATAATCATCAAATGTTTCAAACTCAAATTGTCGAATGAACATAATTTGATCACAAAGTGCCTTTTGTTGCAGTGGTGGCGTATATTTCATTAAAAATAGTCGCTCAAAGTCCAGATAAGTGCAGTTCACGGGTAACCGTATATAAGAATACCAAGAAAAAGCATTATTAGTCAAAGAAAAAGGTAAAACCTTCAACTTAAAATCATCAATGCTTACTTCCCTGGGTTTAAGGGCAATGCAGACTCTATCAAGCTCCTTTAAGTATGCAAATATGTCTTCTCCATGAACACCTGCAAATTTTGGAAGTTTGTAATAAGTTTCTTCATCAATCTGGGAGTAATCAAGTCTATCAAATGTCATGATGGAAGAACACTGTCAACAAAAATAAAAAGAACAAAAACAAAAGAACTCTATACTAAATAGAACTTTCCCCGGCAACGGCGCCAAAATTTGACAGCGCGTCGTTGTGCACTGCAAATCTAAATTTATAATCCTACTCAATACTAGTACAGTAGTAAGCAGGGTCGAACCCAAGGGAAAGTAATCTAGTCTAAGAGTTATGCTACAACTAATCCTACTCCTATCAGGGGGTTTTGGGATTGTTTGAAACTACAACTAAAAGTACTAATAAAAGAAAATACAGTTCAGGGAATCTTGTTACAACCAGTAATCATAGACCAGACATGCATCAATCTAGTAAATTATAATTGTTCTAATTAGATAGTCCCGCTAGGGTTGTTACCTAATTCTAGTTCTATCTTCTATTACCCGCTAGAGTCTCAAGAAGATGTAACAATTACCTAATCAAACTACCACAATAGTTCCACCGCTAGGCTTTGCTACTATGACAATCCAATTAAATATCATGCAATTGATATAAACCTAATTTCACCGCTAGGCTGAGTTAAGTAAATAACAAAACATGCAATTCATAACAAGAACAGAATTCACTAAATTAAAACATGCTATTCAATGGTCTCATACAAAGTTGCAACTAAATTCCCCAAACTAGGGAATTAGCTACTACTACAAAACATTAATCTAAAATTGAGTTTGAAGAGGAAAACTTTGCGTGTGGCCGTCCAGGCTCTCCCCAAGAATTAGGGTTAACACCCTATTTATAATGTAGCTGAAGATGTCGAATTGGGCTGGGGCAGACAGATCCGCGGACCCTTAAGGAATAATATCCGCGGACCCTTAAGGATATAATTAATTCCTTAATCGTCCGCGGAAATAATCTCTTCAGCGTCCATGTCTGACGTCAGCATGATGTCATCCAGCTTGAAATCACTCTTTTCGTCGTCTTCCTGATCCGAATTCGCCTAAAATGCTCAATTAGCGTGTAAAAGCTCTCTTGCAGTCATAATATGCCTGAAATGCAAAACATTACGAAAAGGTAATCTTTCACAAACAAAACATATACAAATAGATGGAAATAAGACAATGATGGATCGTATAAATACGCTCCATCAATGGTCCTGTTGCCCTCTCGGTCTTTTGACTGGGTTGCTTTGATGGTTTTCTCGAGTCCGGATGATGTATGGACTTTGGTGAGTTCGTTGGGATGGCGCCGATCGTGGCCTGCGTCACAAATTGCTCTTATGAGACTTCCTCGACGTAGAGTTGTCTTAGAATTTGTCCCTTCGTTTATGTTTCATTTGCACGAACTGTAATATCTTTTTCTATGAAATATTTTCACCTTGAATCAAAAAAAAAATTGTCAGTGACCCCAACCCAACATTCTTGAGTCAAGTTTGGACAAAGTTGTTTCGAGTTCATGGTGTCGATCTAAACTTTTCATCTGCATATCAGGCACAGTCTGACAGTCAGACTGAGATAACATACAAAACACTAGAGATGCATGTCCTTAGATGCTCCGCATACATGGAGTAAATGGCTCCCTCTCGTTGAGTGGTGGTATAACACTACATACCATACAACTATTCGATGCACTTCGTAAGAGATTATCTATGGGTAGCAGGGTGAGAGTTCTTCTATTTTGGTCCATATGAGCTTATAAAAGAGAAAAGATGATACAAATGCTTTAGTTTCATTTACGCCGGGCGCATAATCATATGAAATAATATGCTGATCTACACTACTTTGCTAGAGAATTTCAAATTGATGACTTTCTGTATCTCAAAATACAACCTTACAGACAACATTCCCTTAAGACAAGAATCCCTCATAAGTTGTCCTCCAGTATCTATGACCCTTTTTGAGTGTAAGATCGCTTTGGAGCTGTGGCGTATAAGTTGGAACTAATGCCAGGAGGCATCCATACACAATGTATTTCATGTTAGTCAGCATAAGTTGTGTCCTACTTCTCCAACAAGACCACCAGAATTACTGAGTTACCAGCTGGATTTGGGAAATAATCGAAAGCGCGCCTGAGGCTACCCTCGATCGCAAAATGGTGAAGCATAAAAATGTAGGAGCAACTTAATTCTTAGTATAGTGGAAGGGTTATCTAGCAAAACAAGCGACATGGGAGTTTTACCAATATTTCATCAACATGTTTCCAACTTTTCATCCTTAAGGACAAGGATGTTGCCAATTCTCAGATGCTGCGGAGCACTTTCCTTTTCCTCTTTTCTCTTCCTTCTCACTAGGTTTAACTTAGTGAGTTTTTTCCTGGGCCTTCGGCTCGCGCTTTATGCACCTTATTCCATCGGCGTTTTCTTGTTTGGTCTCACAGCTCTCATCTTTTCATTGTCTATCTTTGGGTTTCTTCGGACATGGACAACGAGGAAGCTGGCTCATCTCGGGGGAGTGGATCGTTGGCAAAGCACGTGGAGGTGCTAAGTGACAAGTTACGGGGAGAACTAAGAGTCTCGGTCAAGGAAGCCACTTGGGAAGCTATGGGGGAAGAGTTCAAATGGGCAATAGTGATGAAACTTTCCACTGGCGGAGGCATTAATGTTCCAGGGCTGTCTGCAGTGTTGAAGAGAGCTTGGAGGATCTCATCCGGAGTTAGCTTTATGAGCAGGGACAATAGCCTTGTGGTGGCTAGCTTTGACTGTGAACAGAGCATGAGGAGAGCTATTGAAGGCGGCCCCTGGTCATTTCGGGGAGCGACAATATTGATACATAGGTGGGTTCCTGGCTGTCTTCCGGAGGAACTATGCTTTAACAAAATGCAGCTTTGCGTTCAGGTGCACCGGCTTCCTCTTGAGCTCATGACGCATGACATAGCAAAGGACTTTGTGGAGCTAGCTGGCCCCGTCTGTCAGTACATGTCGCATGACACAGAAGTCATACAAAGGAGATTTATCCGCTACAAGGTGGAGATTGATATTCATCAACCGCTCCAGAGAGGTTGCTATCTAGACAGGAAGAATGGGCCACCCATTTGGCTAGCATTCAAATATGAACGTCTCCCTAAGCTATGCAAGTGTGGGATTATTAGTCATGATGCCAACCTTTGTCAAGAGAACGCGGGTAGCAACAA
Organism: Sedum album; assembly: GCA_006409495.1. Classification (NCBI taxonomy): domain Eukaryota; kingdom Viridiplantae; phylum Streptophyta; class Magnoliopsida; order Saxifragales; family Crassulaceae; genus Sedum; species Sedum album. Next base: position 33,679 of record QZGG01001921.1, on the reverse strand, counting down.
ATATGGACCGGGTATTCGAGCTGAATCATTAGTCATTGAGGAACCAAGGTCGGAGGCTATGGAGGACGCGGACTCAGATCATTCAACGCCGCTGCTCACAGAAGGGGAACGCGGCGCGTCAAACACGGCAGAGGCTGACGAGATGAGGGGGGACCAGGCAGTCCGGCTGCTTGACAATACCACGCTTCTGAACATTCCAGACCAGGATAGTACGGATACAGAGCCGCCTGACAGTCTGCTTAAACAAAAGGCTATGCAAAAGGACAAAGGAAAAGCTGTGATGAGGGAACACGTGGAGAGTTGTCCTAAGCAAGTTGGGATGGACATAGAATGGGCTGCAAGTAATGTGGGATCACCTAGAGGCCTTGGGCCTACTCGGAAGATGATGGGCTTGGCTGTGCACACTTCAAGCCCGAATGAGACCTTCAAAGAAGCATGCAAGTCAGCTAACGGAGTGGGCTTCATTGGCCCGACAATTATTTCCTCCGTCCCCGAGACAAATACCCATGCTCAGTCGGCTCGCAAGCTAAAGGAGGCAAGGAAGAACCCCCTTCAGATAAAGCCCCACACCCTTAAACGCAAGACCTCCGAATCTAGACTAAGGAGATCTGTTGTTTCTGCCTTTGGAAGTGCACCTCCCCAAGTTGAAACAGCAAATCAAGATGACAGCATGGAAACGACCGAACCTACACTCAACGACTTTATATCGGCGGCGATCGCTAGGCGGTCCCGCCGGGAGCAATGATGATCATCAGTTGGAACTGCAGAGGGTTGGGGAGTGCCTCTGCAGTTCGAGCTATGAGGGAGGTTATCGGAGCAAGCCGTCCTCAAATCCTCGGTCTGGTGGAGACTAAGTTGCGTGTCAGGAGTTGGAGCACGCTGAGAGTAAAGCTAGGGTTCTTGAATTGCTTTGCGGTTGACAGACAGGGTCTATCAGGGGGCCTAGCGCTATTGTGGCGTGAAGGAGTTAATGTAGCTGTTAATAGTTTCTCTACAAACCATATTGACGTTATGGTGCATTCGGACAAACCTTTTCGCCTCACCCTCTTTTATGGCGAACCAGACGGCAGCAAGCGACATGTGAGTTGGTCTTTGCTGGATCATTTGAGCAGCATGAATGATGGGCCGTGGTTGGTCATGGGTGACTTCAATGAAGTGTTTTATCCGGACGAAGCTGTGGGAGTCAGACCGCGTGACCGGACAAGGATGAGACAGTTTAGAGAGATAGCTGAAAAATGTGACTTACTTGACATGGGATTCACAGGCAACCCGTTTACATTCTCTAATAAGCGAGTTCATCCTCTTGAATCAAAGGCTCGTCTGGACCGTGTTTTGGCGACTGGTAGCTTGCGTGACTTATTTCCAGGAGCTGTTGTGCACCACTTGGTCCCCATCAAATCGGATCACTGTCCATTGCAGATCAACCTCATGCCTACTGCCTCTCACAAGTTAGACAGGGATGCAGGGTTCAAGTTCGAGACAATGTGGCTTCGTCATGCAGACTTTCACACGTCGCTATCACACATATGGCAGAATGTGTCTTCCGACTATGCTGACAACCCTAAATTATCTTGTGTATTGCAGGATTGCGCCATCCAGCTTAAGTATTGGAACAAACATACATTCGGGCATGTTCAATGCAATCTGAAGCGTCTCAAGGCAGATCTAGGCCAGCTGCAAATGTCAACTCGGACTCTTGAGGTGATTGAAAAAGAAAGGAGCATCAATAATCAAATAGAGGAATGGTTGACCAGAGAAGAGCTTTTATGGCGTCAACGTTCAAGAATAGACTGGTTGAAGGATGGTGATCGGAACACTAGATTCTTTCATGCAAAGGCAACCCAAAGGAAAAGATCAAACAGAATTGAGACGCTCCTGGACCCTAATGGGAACAACACTGGTGAGGTCCAAGGTATGATCAACATTGCTAGGAACTATTTTGTTTCAATCTTTCGATCTGTTGTCGTGCCTGCAGCTATAGACTGGAACCATTCTCTCCGCTTTGTGCAACGGAAGGTTACTCCTCAAATGAATGCTTCGCTCGCTGCCCCTGCCACAATGGAGGAAGTCCGGTCAGCTCTTTTTCAACTGGGGCCTCACAAAGCCCCAGGTATTGACGGATACCCGGCTGTTTTCTTTCAGAAACACTGGGACTTGGTTGGCACTATTGTTTGTAAAGAGGTCTTGGACTTTCTGAACGGATCACACCTGGACAGCGAGCTAAACCGCACGGAAATCGTTCTTATCCCGAAATGCAAGACCCCGACCCGCATGGAGGAGTTCCGTCCTATCAGCCTATGCAACGTAGGAATGAAGATTATTACAAAGGTTATTGCGAATAGACTCAGAGTTATTCTGCCGGACATTATATCACCCAATCAGAGTGCTTTTGTTAATGGCCGGCTGATAACAGACAACATTCTGGTGGCCCATGAAGTTGGACATTTTATTAAAACCAGGCGGGGCAGAGGGGCTGGCTATATTTCATTGAAACTTGATATGAGTAAGGCATTCGACCGGCTTGAATGGGTTTTTCTGAATAAGATGCTGACAACCATGGGATTTGAAAGTGGCTGGGTAAACAAAATTGTTCAGTGCTTGGAAACGGTCAAATACAGGGTTAAGGTGAATGAAGCGCGCTCAGAATACTTTGCTCCGTCACGTGGAATCAGGCAGGGGGATCCAATATCCCCATATCTGTTTATATTAGCCTCTGAATGGCTTTCTGCAACACTCAATTCATTGGCTGATCTGGGCAGACTCCAGGGCGTGCGGTTACGTCGTAGCGCACCGGTTATCACTCATCTTCTCTTCGCGGATGATAGTCTCATATTCTTACGTGCGGATATTGAGGAGGCCCGGTTGCTCAAAGACATTCTGAACTCATATGAAACCCTATCTGGCCAAGCTATCAACTATGGTAAGTCGGAACTGGTATGCAGCCCGAACACTGACCACGATATCAAGGAGGAAATCTGCCGCATCTTCGGAGTTAATAGTGTTGATACCCATACCAAGTATCTTGGTCTCCCAATGCATGTTGGGCAGAATAAAATACAGACATTCAGTGATATTGAGGATAGGGCAGCCAAAAGGCTCCAGGACTGGAAGACCAAGCTATTATCGTGCGCTGGAAAGGAGGTACTGATCAAGTCGGTCGGCCAAGCGCTTCCAGTCTACGCCATGCAGTGCTATAAGCTCCCACTTACGGTATGTAACCGTCTTCAAAAGCGTTTGGTGAGATTCTGGTGGTCTGCGGGAAACAGTTCATCTCCGGTGCATTGGGTGTGCAACTCAACTCTTCAAAAGGACAAGAGCAAAGGTGGTTTAGGGTTTCGCAATATGACTACGTTCAATGATGCACTACTGTTGAAGCAAGCCTGGCGCATTCTTACGAAACCGGAATCCCTGCTCAGCAAGACCTTTAAGGCTCGCTATTTTCCCAGGACAAACTTCCTTGAAGCTGGATTGGGCAATAGGCCTTCGCATGTGTGGCGGGGTATCACCAAGATTAAGCATTTCTTGCTTGAAGGTGCCATGCAGAGGCAAGATGCAGGGACGTATTTATGGACATTATCGAGCTCGGGGGAATTCACCACTAAGTCTGCATACTCTTTGTTACATCTGAAGTCCCAGCGAGATCGGGGTGAACCATCAGACTCGTCACATATTGCTGGGTTCTGGAGAGCTGTTTGGCGTCTTAATCTCCCAGAGAAGGTGAAGCTAATGATATGGCGGCTCTATCATAACGGCCTTCCCGATGCTATGAACTTACTAAGGAGAGGGTGCTCCATAAACCCTGAATGTGTTTTCTGTGGTTTTACGAACGAATCCTCGCTCCACTTATTCAAGGATTGCTGGTTAATGAAGGCCATTGGAGACAGGCTTGATCTGAGGAAGTCTCTCTTCTCTCGTGCGTGCTCTCTCCCAGCTGACTGGTTACATACTTGCTTTGAATTGTGCACGACTGGCGAACTGAGGATGCTTCTTTGTGCCTTCTGGGTTATATGGGGCTGCCGTAACTCCTTAAAGCATGACACACCGGGTTTCTGCATCGATAAGATCCTATGGAAAGTGTCCGCCACCCTGTACCAGTCTGACACTCATCTGCGTCATTGCATGGGGAGCGATTACAAAGCAACTGATTCTCCTGTCATTTTTTGTGATGCTGCCTGGTCCCGTGACAATACGATGGGTTATGCAGCGGTTTGGATGGACAACGAAGGTATTCAAGCGGTAAATTTTGGCTGGGATGCCAAGACATCATGCTCTAGGGATGCTGAAGGCTTAGCCATTCTTGCTGGAATGAGAATGGCCAGGAAGCTGCAACTTTCCTCTGTACAATTCTTATCTGATTCCTCTGAGGTTGTCCAGGCTGTTGGCTTGGGCTTTGTCTCTCATGGTACTGTTGGAGGCTGGTTGGCTTGTTGTTTGGACAGTATCAGGAGCCATCCTGGATGGAAAGTTGGTCATATCTACCGTGAAGACAACTGTCTGGCGGATCGCATTGCAGGTTACGCAAAAACAACTCGGTCGAACTGGTCTTCTATTGATGCAATTCCTATTTCCGTCTCGGGCATTAGATGATCATTATGTCTCTTTCTATGTCCTTTTGTTAGTCTCGCTTTCCTGTCCCTGTGTAACAGGTTCTTTACCATCAAAAAAAAAAGGACAAGGATGTTGCCGACATGGGAGTATGGTGATAGGTTCCATGATATTTGGTTTGATTTGCAGTTGCAAGTAAAAACAAACATATTGCTAGACCACCATGTCAGTTTAATGACATTTCTACTACTAATAAGACTTTTTCTCAAAACATTATACTCGTAAAAGATGACAATTACATATTTGTACTCTCTTCCTTTCTTTTCCTATTTCTTGATGAAGTGCTTGAAACATCCTCAGAAGCACTTTCCCAGCTCTGAAGCTACATTCGAGGTATCAAAATTATACAATGTATTTCGCTCTGGAACATTTAACATAGTGCAAATGGATCAATAAGTATAGTTGATAGTTTATAGTTTTGATAAGCTGTTTATACAGCTAGAATATCTCGCCTTTCATTCACGCTGGTATCCTTGAATTCCCATGCTGGAGTCCCCTCCAGCTGAATTATCCGTTATACGTCCTTTCCAGCGAGTTTTTCTTCTGTTGATTTCAGCATACATTTCTTCAATCATTGGTTTCCAAAGTCGTACTCGTGCGTTTATAAACCAGTTGGAAACCTGATCACGATAAAGTTACAAGAGTGTTATACTAAGGTTTCAGTTATGTTGCAAGTTTAGGGGGTGCGCAGATGATACCTACCTGACTCCTTGTCAATCCACTTTTAATTGCGAGCATATGCTTCTCTGAATCCTTAGGATACCTGTAAATAGAAATTAATCGTTAAACAACATTTGATAGTAGAATTTACACAAAGGCAACAATATCTTACGGGTGGAGGAAATTCTGGAACATCCAAGCTCGTAGAACTGAGACAGAACGTTCAGGTAGGCCTCTTTGTGGCCTCCACAACTGGTGCTCCTTTCGTCTCAGCTGCTGAAGAGCCCACTGTTTGTGTATGAATGAACTATCAAAAGCACCTTCTTGTTCAGCTGTGGTATCACTTTGCAAATGTGCCTTCATGCTGTGGATTTGTGCGCTAATCCTTTCCTTCAGCCTTCTATAAAGAAACGAGGTTGTTTGAAGTACAAAATGTACATGTACATCGGGGTCCAAACCAGTCATGGGATGAAATGCAGACATGACGTTGCGGACCTCTTTCAAGCATTGGTTGTAACCTTCATCTGCCTGAAACAAACCAAACAAGAATAGGTGCATTAAAATCAATGTCTCATTACTACTTATGTACTAAATTCGATATCTTGTCAAGAGTGCATCATACCATTTTTAGTAGAACCTTGAGCTGTTTTTTCTTCACATTCACTTCTTGTCTTTGCAGAGACAGCGCCACAACTTGGGACTCCTTGTCACCACTTTCGACATTTTCACCTGAATTGGATGCCATATTGCTAGGAGAGCAAGACAAGTAACTTCCCAAGTCTACATTTTCCAAGGAGAAGCGCGATAAGTCAGCAAGCACTTGCTGAACAGCCAGTAGATAGCTTGATCCTGGCGAAGTTGGCAATGGCTGAGATGCTCTATAAGAAGCATAACTCGCAGAACCGTCATTAAACTTGACTGGGGTAGACTGCTCAGAACCCCTTCCTAAGTCATGATGAAAAGTTATGCTCGAGCTACTTAACTCTGAGCGATGATCCTGCATTTGATTAGGCTGTAATGTTGCGAGACTCAATGATAACTCACTGTTGAACATAGCAGGGCCATAAGGATGATCTGCAACCAAGTTCAAATTATTTGGGCAGTACCCTTTTTCCACTTGGGATGCAAAATCACTGCCATTGAAGAATGTATGTGGATGAGGCTGAAGCCATGCATCAGCAATGCCACTGTGCATCTGATTGTTGTAATTCCTCTCATCAAAAGACGTGCTAGGGTTATCTTCATAGCCAAATCTTGAGTTACTGGCATTGCACAATGCAGGATCATCCACATTTTCATACAAACAACCTCTGGAGGCAAGTAGGCTAGCAATCATAGTTGCAGGAACAAGTGTTCCTTCCTCAAATCCTAGTCGCTCCTCACTTGCAGTTCCACCATTCATTCGATACCCTGAAAGAGTTACATCCCCAAGGCCTTGACCATATGTTTGAGTATAAAGAGGATGTCCTGAGATATGTGCACCAGCAAAGAGATCACATATGGGCTCTCCTTCAACAGTAGAATACACTGGATACCCAGCCATGATTGGATTCTGGTTGTTCAGATCAAACATACTAGGAAGATGGTCTTCATATGAGCCTGATGTTCTTAATGAAGTAGCTTCATCTAGCATTGCATTCCTGGATGAAGCCCTAGGCTTTTCTTGATTCAAGTTGCTGCACATCTCATTCTCAAGTGGTTGTATAGGATTGAATGGTGTGAACTGATGCATCTTCTTCCTGTTGAGATTCACCTGAGCTTTAAAGTTAAAACTGACTTGATCCTTGCAAAGCTTGGCAATTTCAAAACCAGTAGGCAGCCAGCCTGATCTTGATACAGATGTGCGAAGCTTGACTGACCTTGGGTTGGTGGTATGCTATGAGAGTAGCTGCTCTTGTTCCAAACACTTGAAAGTAACAGTAGGGTTTTAAGCCTGATGAGCTGCTTTTAAATCATTGCAAACTTGTTCAGAAGGTCATGATAAGATCAGCACAAGTAGTAGTAGTACTGGTAGTAGTGTCATTAGTTAGAGTAGTGTAACTAGCTAGTATAGTGTTAAGGAATGAGCTACATGAGTGAGATCAAAAACTAGAAAAACAACTCATGATAGGCTCATAAGATCCTAAACAAGTTTCACAAACACTAACATAAAAAAAAGACAGTGGTGGAGAAAGAGAACAATGTTTTTATCTTTTGCAAAAAGAACAAGTAGTAAAATTCAATCCAAAAAGTTGATGAGGGGGGTTTTCACTTTTCTGTGCTTTTGCATGAAGAAAAAAGTGAGCTGGGTTTCAAAGAAAAGTGAGTGAGTAGAGAGTAGTACTGAGTGAATAAGTACTTTGCTTCAAACCCCAAGAAACTGGAGCTCAGAGAGAGTTTCAGACTCCATCATGACCTCTCTGCTCTGCATCTCTCTCTTTCTATGGAGCTCCATTTCATTAAGCAAGAAACTGAAGAAGTATATACAAGAAAGAAACAAACAAATAGGATCTGAAGCAAAGGACATCCATCAAATTAAAGCATGAAAGATATTGTCAAAAGGCCAAAACAAGAGCTCTACTGTGCCCCAACCCCACAAAGACTCAGACTACAATGGTGAAAATAACCCAAGAACCTAAATATAAACACTTACCCATGTCTCAATTTCATTTCAAGAACCAGAAAGTTACAAGCTTTTTGATTTATATGCCACAAGTTGCAACATTTTTCAAGAACTATATTTGCTTGGATAAATGAGGGCATGTTCTTAAATTTGGTTTTACATGAGTGTGAAAATGTGATAGTGCTTTGGCACTCACTCATATTGGGTCTGCAGTCTGCAGGCTTTTGGAAGGGCCCATGCCTTCATTTATCTCATCCTCACCTTTCATTGATCTCTCATCTCTGTGGCTGTTCTCTTACGCAGAATCATTATCATCATCACTGAAACAAAATATCTGGATTCTCTGTACAAGCTAAATTATAAAACTGGATCTGTTCATGGCAGCAAGCAAGCAAATTATAAAACTGGATCTGTTCATGGCAGCAAGCAAGCAAATTATAAAACTGGATCTGTTCATTACAGCAAGCAAGTTAGCAGTAGTATTTTCAGAAAAGGCTTTTGCTTTATGGCCATTTTGGACAACAAGCTTATGTAATGTGATTGGAAAGTAAGCGTAAATGGGTAAGAAAATTCTGCTGTTCCATATGTAAATCTACTGGATAATCCAAGAAAAGGGTTTGAGCTAAATTTTGTCACAGTATGGGTGAGAGAATGTACTTGTGTATCAGACATGACAGACATGTTACATTGCAAAATCTTGGCTTCTGAGTTTTTGAGATCCTCAGCAATTTATTTTCCTCAAACCTACTTTTATCTGGCATTGCTTCATCAACTGACTTTAATGCAAGGGAGTCTGTATTTGTAAAGTTTCAAATTGGGGTATGAACAATTGTGTCATGTAGGATAGGAACCATGGGACACTGAGTTAATCTTGTGTGTTTGATGGTTTATGTCTGGTTGGAGACATTGCATAAGAGAGGTGTGCAAAACAGTGTATGTTAGGTTCAAGTAGGCATCTGGGGACAGATGGGGTATTGAGGGATAAGGTCTAATCTTTGTCCTAAAACTGCAGCAAACAGAAACTTTAAAAGCCACCAGACTGGAATAAAGACTTGAGAGTTAGGATTCCTCTCCAACTAATAAACTCGTGTCATGTTTATAAAATTTAGGAATTTTGAGAAAAGAAATTGAACATGTAACACCATCAATATGCTCATGTTCAAGCCCATAAGAAAGTAAACATAAAGTGGCACATTTTATAAGAAAAATGTTACATGCCACATTTTGGGTTCAAGGCATCACTTGAGGCAACTTGAGATGCTGAATATGATGCAACCTACCATTAAGGCAAATGCAACTAATATTCGTCCGTTCGGAGCAAATGCAACTAGTATTCGTCTGCTCGGAGCAAATGTGAAGATTTCCGGACTAAGCACAACTCATTAGGTGTAATTCTTCAACCATGCCCAGTCAAATCTATTCTTCAGAAGTTCCACTACTTGAATTAAAGGGTTTAAGAGTGTATACCACTACCAACATTGTCTTTTTTAAGCAGTTGTGAGTTGTGACGCCTCTGGACTTGGCGACCGCTGCAGCAGCAAGGCTGCTGGGCTTGAAGATGATGTCGCTGGAGAGCTCAGCTGAGGTCCAGTTAGAGTAACTACTGCTGGTTGATGCTGAGGAGTTTGTTGAGACTTGACCTGGGATAGCAATGTCTTGATTTGATTACCTGTTAATGTCTCATTTTCTAGCAATGCGTTGGCTAGTACGTGAAGCTCCTTGCTGTGTGCGATGAGGATGTTTTTGGCATTTTTGTAAGCATTTTCAAGCAGTTCTCGAACTTCTTTCTCAATAAGGAGTCTTGTTTCAGTGCTCATGCTTTTTCCATCGTCGTTGTAGTTGTGGGTGACGACCCCAACTTCTTTGCTCATACCAAACTTGGTAACCATCGCTCTAGCGAGGTTAGTGGCCTGCTGTAAATCTGAGGATGCTCCAGACGTTACTTCATTCTCACCAAATATGAGCTCTTCTGCAACTCGACCACCCATGCAGACGTCAAGGCGAGCATGCATTTGTTTACGTGAGACACTTGTTTCATCCTTGTCAGGCAATTGAGCAACCATGCCAAGAGACATTCCTCGGGGAACTATGGTTGCCTTATGAACAGGATGAGCACCATCAGTATGGATTGCCACAAGGGCATGACCTCCTTCATGGAAAGCAGTTAACTTCCGTGATTCATCTGAGATTATAGCCGACTTACGCTCACTACCCATCATGATCCTGTCCTTTGCGTACTCTAGATCGGCCATGCTCACAGCCTTGGCACCATCCATTGCAGCCTTAAGCGCAGCAACATTTATCAAATTTGCCAAGTCAGCGCCAGAGAACCCGGAAGTACCTCTAGCGATTATGCTCAGATCAACATCATCTGCTTTTAGTACCTGACATGATCAAATTAAAAAAACATGGGACTTACAGTGAACTGCGCTTGTACTAATAAAAATTCTAAGAGTAGAATGATATGCAATACCTTAGTCATGTGCGCTTCCATGATCTGCCTTCGCCCCTCTACATCAGGATTTGGAACAACAATGTGACGGTCAAACCTTCCAGGTCTAACAAGTGCCTTATCAAGACTCCGGAAAGTTAGTAGCAGCAATCACAATAATTCCATCATTCTGCTTGAAGCCGTCTAATTCAACAAGCAACTGATTTAAAGTCATCTTCATGTACTGCTGGTCCTTTGGGTTACGCCTTCCTCCAATGGCATCAATCTCATCAATGAAAATAATACAGGGTGAGCGTTTCTTAGCAGCAGAAAAAAGATCTCTCACTCTGCGAGCTCCAACACCAACAAACATCTCTTCAAATTCACTGCCACTGCAGGAAAAGAAAGTACTCCAGCTTCGCTGGCTATTGCTCTGGCTAACAGTCTTTCCAGTCCCTGGTGGACCAACAAGCAAAATCCCTTTTGGAAGTTTTCCACCCAAGCGAGTGTAGCGCTGAAATAAGTAAACAACCATGACAATTGAAGATAACAAGCCGCAACTTACTGAATTCAACAAAAACAAATCAACTTTTTAGATTTGAAGTGTAGGCATGCTGCATTAGCTGTAAATCATTGATATTCTTAACACATAAATGATTGGCAAAATACTCGGGGTAGGCAAACCTAAGTTGCTGTATGCAACTAAGCCTACATCGTAATAAGCTGAAATAAGTTACACGAATGACCGGCCTATCCGCTAAAAAGTGCATCTCCTGAAATTACAGATTGTATGAAAAATAGAAGCAATGGCAGTGACAACTAAGTTCAGAAAACAGCTGCAATCTACATTATCCTAAGTATAGTCAGCGTGAATAGGCTTGACTCAATCACTAGTCAACATACTCGATCAGATTCAACCAACAGATGCACACAGCAGAGTACCCATGGATCAGATACTACCACGATCATTATCAATAAACTTATATATACTTGCAAAGATCTGATCAAAATTTTCAACAATAAAAAATTGTACTACAATTTATTAGGGTGCTTGCAAATGCCAGGGGATGTCCTAACCTTAGGATCTCGAAGGTAATGTACAATCTCTTCCAACTCAGCTTTAGCCTCGTCAACACCTTTAACGTCATTAAATTTTGTACTGGAGTCCATGCTTGGTTGCACCTCTTTAAGTCCAAGCCCTGTGAAGAAAAAAAGCATGTAGATAAACAAGTGCCATCAGCTTTACGAAAGCGAGGGATGCATGTATCTAAAGACAACTAGCTACCTTTGGTCATCCCTCTATCCTCGATTAGAGACCCTACTCCAGATATTAGCAAAAAGGTTAATGCAACTACACGGAAAGTTCGCCAAAGCTGCTCCTTGAAATTGCTTCCTTCGAGAGTCACCATATGGATAGGTGCAGCTGAAGTGCCAATCAGCCCATTTTTTGTGTATTTGCTAGCATTCTTTAATGCTGTTACTTCTCCGAAGCCTTCATTCACCCTTGTTGTGTTGGATGACACACCTGCATTAATATATCTGAACATTGAGGTGCTATATACAATGTGATTAACTATTTCTCATTATAATAAATACTTCGTAATCCATCAAGAGTGCACTGTCAAAAGTTATAACACTAAAACCCCACATCACGGCACAAATTCAACAAAATTATATAATATTTGCACGAGAAGGCAAATGCATCCACCTTTTTGAAGTGTTTTTAGCAATTCGCTGCCATCCAACCTTCCAACTTTAACTAATGATTTGACATACTCGGATAGGGCAGAAGCGTTAGAATGTAGAGACGGATGGCTTTCAAACAATCTTATTACAGCTTCAGTATCATTTCTATGGTACAACTCTTGGACATTAGAAGCCTCATTCGCGGCATCATAATCACGCATCTTATGACCCATAGTTCCATGATAACTTGACAAAGATTTCTTCCGAGCCCTATCAAATTGATTCCCTGAGAGAATTTTTTAAAATATAGAACTCAGTCTACCAAAACATTAAGTTTGAAATCTACAAGCGAAAACATACCTCGACTACAGATTTAGGTGGAACTAGGCATGTCCTGATGGATATGTTTCTTAACTGTCCCAGCCCTGCTCGCTGCTTCAAAACACATAGAATAAAAAATCAATATTAAAACAAAAGCTGCATGAGCATCAGCACCTGTAGTTGCAACACTTGCATTAAATAACACTCTTTCAGGATCATTAGCATGGTTCCTAATGATCCTGCAGGATTCAGACCGCATCACTCTAATTTTTTTTCCATCAAAGCATTGCCATTTCAATTGGAAGGAAACTAGACGCACATTATCCATTAAAAAAAACAAGTCCAGAGACCTGAGAACTAACTGTAACACTAACACCTACTCCCAAACCACACATACTATCAATTGCCACACCCACATTATCAACCCTAATCCTAATGCAACAATCAACCTCAAACTCCCAAACCCACATCAGTAACAGTCAAATTAAGAAGATTCAACAAAAAAGATCGAAACTTTAGATACATTAAAGACATTGGAACAAAAGCACGTACCTGGGCCAGAAGCTGCCTCCAAGCCAGGATCTTCTAACAATCAACGGATTCGGATTATAAGAAGAGGTGAGTTGGAATGAAATATGGAAAAGAGCAGCTAAGCGGGAGGAAGGAAGAGAATATGGATAGAAAGGAAGGTCGTAAATTGAGTCGGAATGAATATTAAAAACGTCTATCCGACATTCGAAAGGTCGGTTCATGCGATTCGCGAACTTGTCTCGACGTCGCAGCACTTTCTTGTGCCGGTTCACAAATGCGGTCGTTTGATACTTTGAGAGCTTAATGTACAAAATTAGGATTAATGATTGCGGTCAAATCACATTTATTGATCATCTGGATTCTTCCTTTTCTGTGTATTAGGCAGGGACGGATGCAGGATTTAATAATAGGTTGGGCTATTTTTTATATTTTGGGGAAGATTAAATTTTTGATTGGGCTAAAAAAAATTTTACTTAAAATTAATATGGTCAAATTTCATTTTTTTTGTTTTGGCTAAAAATTGCTTGGGCTAAAGCCCATATGGCCTTAGTCTGGATCCGTCCCTGGTATAAGGGCATATGCACCCGTATTCTCCTCAAGAAATTTCTCAAGGAGAAATTTTTATTACTATTTATCAAATATTAGTAGCATTTTTGCATGTTTTGCGCAGCCATCACCTTCTCCACGAAAATTTTATGTTACTATTCATCAATTATTATTTTTTCTCAAATGTATTTGAATTATGTATCAATTATTAATAGAAGATAACGATAAGATTTTCTACAAATCATAATAAAACACGTGTATTTGAAGATAAACTACAAATTTATATAAAATGAGGATATCTAATCTACCAATCATAATAAAATACGTGTCTTTGAGGATAAACTAAAAAAAATCTATATAATAAGGATCACGAACTTGTGAAATCACACAACAATCTTCTCTCTCAGTACTCTTATTTTCTTCAACATCATATCTGCATAATGGATCCATACGGAGTTGAAGAGAGCTTTCGATTGTTCCAACAGAGAATGAACGAAATGAATGAAATGAGTAACAATTTTGTGATGGATGCGGTGACAATAGCGACAATGGGAGCTCAAGAGGAGGAGGCGAGACCGCATCGACAACCAAATTTAGCTAGACAACGCGGGCCAAGAGGGCAAAACCTGTTAGATGACTACTTCATCGAGCGACCGATTTATCCAGAATCTATTTTTCGTCGGAGGTATCGTATGAGTACCAATCTTTTTAACCGTATAAAGACTAAACTTTGTAATAATGATGCATATTGGCATCAAAAAAGAGACGTCGCTGGAGTTCTTGGCCTTCTACCCGAACAGAAAATGATTGTTGCTATACGAATGTTGGCATACGGTTCTTGTGCTGATCAGTGTGACGAGATCTCAAGGATGGGTGCATCAACCACTCTTGAATGTTTAAAAAATGGTGTCGTCAAGTAGTTGAACACTATGGAGGTCGCTATCTGCGCTCTCCAACTAATGACGACTTAGCTCGACTGTTACGAAGGGCTGAGCATCGAGGATTTCCAGGTATGATAGGAAGTATTGACTGTATGCATTGGGAATGGAAGAATTGTCCAATGGCCTGGCAAGGTTCCTATTTGGGTCGTAAAGGACGTCCGACAATTATTTTGGAGGCGGTAGCTTCTTATGATACTTGGATATGGCACAGTTTCATTGGTGTCCCTTGCTCAAACAATGATATCAATGTCCTACACCAGTCAAACATATTTGATCCATATCTTGCAGGAATCACCCCTCAAGTGAAATACAAGGTAACAGTGCAAATAAATCAGACGCTGTTATTTATTCTGGACCGTTAGATCAAATCAGATCTAATCTAATAGTGCAAATAAATCAGACGCTCCTCAGACGCTGTTATTTATTCTGGACCGTTAGATCAAATCAGATCTAATCTAACAGTGCAAATAAATCAGACGCTCCAGCCACGCGCGAGGATGACCGTCTTCCTCGTCTTCTCCGCGAGACGGTCATGGCGAAGTCGCTTCCTCGACAAGAAGATCGTCGCCCGAAGAAGACACCGCTGCACAGGAATCAGGGACGGCCTTCTCCAATTGCTTGCCGAGATTCTCACCGCTGCATATGCCCTTAGTAAACTCTACTTTGCATCCGTTGTTTTCATTATATCAAAGAATCAGATTGTGTCATCATAAGAATGAGACATCTGAGTTACACATGTTTTGCACGTGACATGTACATGACAAATACAATGACGTGGTGCAATCTCATTAATTGATGAAATTCAATCAATGAATGCAGATTGAACTTTATGAGTCAACCAAAATACATAAATACACATAATACAAGAGAAGGTTCCCATGCGACTCACTTAGATTTTACCCAATAAATAGCGACATGTGCGCATTCAACAAAAACATAAATGTATAAGAAGACAAAAATGCATATATAAAACAAACTACACAAATGCAGAAAAAGTAAACTTTTATAAAGTGCAAAATCTTAACCATTAGTCAAATAGATCCAATGGTAAAATTAACGGATCTCAAAGTTCGTAAGAAAGAGAGTGGGTCGTAAATGATCTCATCTCCATAATACAATCTCCTATTATCATATCTTCATTTGTAATTGCTTATATTAAGCCATACAAATTTATGTAATAAGCAGTCAAAATATTCATTTTGATATAGAATGAGAAGTGTGCTATTGACGGTTACCAAATTAAAGTCATTTTAAATACCTAAAATACCCATTCATTTTTAAATTATAACTGAAAATATTCATATTAAAACAATATATTTAAATACTTTATAAGGCGTAGAAAAAACTTGTTTGTGGACTAGCTGATCGATAGTCATTATGCAATTATTACAACCTCTATAACTTGAGTTTTCTTTTTTCATTTTTTCATTATTTCATTATTGACATCCATATTGAAAATTAAATTGAAGAATCATGTAGCTAATAGATATTTATCAAATAATTAAATTACAATAGGACTAGAAGAGCATCTGATCTAGCACGCACAGGACAACTGTTAGTCATTTTCCAATTAATTATTAAAATGGTTATTTTCTGCAAAATTGAAATTATAATGGTAGTTTTCTGCAACTAACTTAATTAACAAAATAATATTTGATAACCACACATACTCGCTTTTAACAGTAGGTTTAACGAAACATGACAATGGTGATTTTCTTGGTAATATAGATAATATAATATAGATATTTCGTAATTAGTTGTTACAATGGTGCTTTTTTTTTTAAATATTGTATTATAATAGTGGTTTTCTGCAATTAATCTTATAAAAAATTAGGATTAATGAAAAAATTGGAAAATTATTAAAATACTAGGTTTGAGTTTATGTATTTAGAATTTGTCAAATTTGAATTCGGATTACATTTTTACCTACCGCGGCATCCTTGAAAAAAAGACAAGGCTTATTTGTCCCATGTGGCAAGACATGTCTGCATGAAAACGATTTTTTTGAGATCCCGCTTTTTAAAATCGTGGGTAGACGTAGAATCAGCTTACCCGCTGTTTCAAACCACGGGTACGCATGTCGCAGAAGTAGGGTTGAAACTTGTTTGTGTTTTACATTTTACGTTTTATTTAATCTACACACGCTTCGCTACTGAATAATATACCAGATAAATAGAAGCGAAATGTTTTACATAACATGCTAGTCATTACAATTTAATATTGGAGTTACAAATGTTTAGTACAACAAACATTCAAAAAGATTCTCATATATCCATTCCCTTAAAATCACGGTAGCGACATAATTATTGTGTTTTTAATTATATATATGACCACACAATCGGTGTAGACTCAATTGTTTTCGTCATCTAGTTGGTTGGTCGAAAAGCATTATGGAGTCGCACGTTTTAAGCGATTAAGTTGAGTCTCATAACGAATCCGATTCACTTTCGTTTGGTGTTTCTCTGGACTGATCTGATATACTTTTGGTTGGTGTTAAATAATTATCGTCAGGTAAACGATTGTTCAATATTTTACATTAATAAACATGTCTCACGTTAGAATGTTATTGTCATCGCGATTACACAACTGTCGGCTGATGTATGGATTTTGTAAATTTATGGATCATACATTATCCGAATATTAATGTTTCACAAAACATTAAAGCATTGTTCATGAACCATGCTTTAATAATTTTCTGCACCATAACTCTTCTGACGATTTTCAAAGATGTATGGTTCAAAGCATGATTCATGAACCATATATAAACTAATGAATGTTATTAATATGATAATTATTTTCACATTGAATGTTTATTTACATGTTTTCATAGCGTAACTCCGATCGATTTTCTAGTCGAAGCTGGATGCACCCTCGCGGTCGAACGATTTGCATCGGTACTAGTTTTTAATTTGATAAGGTTGGGAAGAAAAGATCGAATCCTTAATTCGTACGTTAAAATCGCCAACATACATTTATGCCATTTTTCCTATTCCTAATTTGCCCTTATTGTATTTTTATTATTATTTAAATTGGTAACCAAATATTTAATTTTAATTTCATCATTCTTATCTCATTCGTCCGCATTTTAAAATCTATGCTCCGAATATGTTTATAGTTTATACGAAAGTGACTATTTTCACCTAATCTTTATTCTTACTAATAATTAAATAAATCAAAATTTCTACAACTTATTTTGATATACAACTTTGAGCTCCCAACTCACACCCTCACAATGTCTAACATGTTCATACATTGCTCATGTGTCCGCCCCACATAAGAGCAGGTCCAACGCAGGCCCGCTTGCTGAGTTGGCAGTGAGAGAATGAGACTCAACTCCAAATTCACCCGTTGGAGCATTTATCAAAAAGTTGGAATAAGTTGGGCAAGCCCACCATAGTGGACAAACCCACTTTTAACACATCTTCTTTTATCATTGATTTTTTTATTAAATTTTCCATTACTTTAATTTTTTGGTATTGAATGACTACACCAAATGTAACCGTTTACATGCTAAATGTTAACGTTGGAGTTTCAAATATTACCGTTGTGATTTTTAACAACACTTTTTACCTTATAAATATCGTCTAATATTTTTAACACTTCTCACATTCTTCCTTCTCATTTTTTTAGAGCAATATGAATCCCCATCAAAATTTACCTTCAAATCCTCGAAACACAAATCCAAATTCTCAATCCTCCGACACTCAATTTTCATATCCGTTTCCGCATCCTTCTTATCCGTATGTCCAAAATCCAAATATCGATTATCTTCAACCTCCAAATTCTTAATCCTCGAACACTCAATTTTCATATCCATTTCCGCATCCTTCTTATTTGTGTCCAAATATCGATAATTCTCAACCTCCAAATACTCAATTTCCATTTCCTAATCCTTTTACCCCTTACACTCCAAATTCACAATTCCAATATGCTCCAACTTTTCAAACAATACCGTCACATTTCAGAAGCCAAGAAACACTTACCGAAAATCAAAATTCTCCACACTCACAAACTTCTGCTTTTGATGCTGTGAATATCATTGATCCGAACGAAGATATCAATGATCTTGATGACATGCGAGGAGGTGCAACTCAATGGAATTGGAGTGAAGATAAAGTCTTAATTAGCGCATGGTTGAAGGTCTCAATTGATCCCATGGTCGGGAATGATCAAAAGGTGAAGCATTTTGGGATCGAATACGTAACTATTGTGAAGAAAGTAATTCGGGGCTTATCAAATGAGGAGTTGTGGCTATCAAAAAAAGATGGCAACGAATAAATGGAGCACAACGATATGGATCATGTTATGAGCAAGCGGAGCGAAGAGCGGGGAGTGGTTCAAACATGGACAACATACTTGAGGTAGCTCATGAAATTCATAAAGCTAAATATAGGGGAAGAACCTTTAGCCCCTTATGAAAGGTACATTGAAAGAAATGTCCAAATTCGTGATCGACAGAAACATCGTCAGCTACAATCCGATTTAATTGAGCATATCGCAACGTTCCATAATAGTGGCTAATTTATTTAAAGTGTAACGTTTTTAATCGTTTGAAATGTTGCTCTTGTAATGTTTTTAATTTTGTAATATGTTTTAATAATAAAGTATATTTTTATTTTCAGTTTTTCGTTTTGTAATTATTAGTTAAAAATCAATCATTATTTATATATATATTATTTCAATAAATAAGTTATAAATTAATTAGGTAGGACCTACTAAAAATTGGAGTTGGGCTCTTGCATTGGAGTAACTTGACTAACTCACGAAGAAACCCACATTTTGCTGACGTGGCATCCAAAAAGCAACAACCAAAGTCCCTAGGCCCTCCATTAGATATGCTCTAAAATGACGGTTCATGAAAGCACAGCTCAGTACTCATTCTCACTCCACATGCTGAATTTGGGACGGTTAATTTGTCCGATTTGTACAAAATGGTCTTATTCGACATAGTCCAAAACTTGACCATGCACTTGTTAACAACTTATCCATCAAACTTAGAAAATACATCTCGGTCCAGAGTGGGATTCATTTGAGATTCCAGTCAACTTTGAAACCCTGAGATCTCAAATCAAACCTTGATCTAACGGTCCACAAATCACCTTTTTAATTTTTGTTCTTTTAGAACAGTAAAAATGGACTGACGAAGTCAAAATGTACAAACGAAGTCAAAATGTGTAAATAAGTAGGTCAAAATTGTAAAAAAAATTAAATGCATATGTGCACTGGAGGTTTCAAAAGAATTGCACTCTCTCGGCCCATGCCTTCGAAATATACATCATGCTTTGGTCCGTCAGCTGAACTCCCTCACGGCTTGGTTGGTACCCTCTGACAGCTTCACCTTTTTTGTCGAGATAAGTTAGTATAATTTCCTTAGTTTTTTTGAGTAGTTGTTTAACAAAGATGTGACTAGTACTGCCTTTCTTTTAGTAGGTTCTGTGACACAATCGGCATCAGTGACAAGTAAATTAAGTTTTCTTGTTTGATGCAAGTCTGAGTCTAATCCATTACGAAAGGAACGGATCTATTCCCATAACATCAGCTAAGTATGCATCATAAAATTGTGTGACTAGACCCCTACTTGATTTGTCGGATGAAACATGTACCTTTCTATGTGATGAAACAATGTCTCCTTCGGATTATACATCTTAAAAAGCTCGTCATAAAATGTTCGAATCTAAAACGATGATGGTACGAAGTATTTATCTAACTTGGTTGATCAACCAGTTCACATTTTTAAGTAAGCCAAGTTCCTCATCGCAAAAGAATATCTTGTCGTAGTCATTATAATCATGCACCACGTCCACATACACAAGTCTTGGACTGAAGCCATTTTAAAACGCGTCATTCTTCATCATGTGGCCAAAACATTCTAGTGAATCATGTGAGAAATTATCAATTTTGTAACTAAGTTGAAAATCTTCAGGAAATAGCCATGTACTCTTTGGAAATGGCTCGTAGAACAAATCACCTAGATCGCTCTGCGAATCATGTTGAACTAGTAAAACTCGATCATTCAAAAGAGCTTAAAGGAACATGGATGCTATATTCAATATCCAATTTCCAAGTCCGCTAAACGCCACTCAAACAATATGCTTGCACTCATCCCGATCCAGACATATTTTTAACCCTTAGGTTGGATTAAGACTTTGTAAAGATAGCTTTTGGTGTTGGGACTATTGGAGTTATTATTACACAATTTTAATTTATTTACTCCAAGTGTCCCATATAATTTGAAGTATGTTTACCTTTCTTTATCTTATATATAATGTTGAACATAAGATATGTAAAGAGAAGAACAAATATTCAGTCCAAAAGGTGAAACTCATCTGTTTTCCACTCCTATTAGTCAAGTTTCCACATGGTATCAGGAGCCATTATCGATCATCTTTCACTCTAGGTCAAGCTTTCTGGCATTATTTGATGGGTGGAGTTTGTTTTTTAACTTGCCAAAAGTTTTGGAGATAGTCCTACATCTTTTCAGAGTTCTATGATCTCGAATCAGACTAATCGTAACGATGTTACATATTATGTAAAACATAACGAGGCTATTGGATCATCTTGGTGAGTGAGATTCTCACCGGTAGACAAAACTTTTTTCAATGAAAGAAGTCTATGGAAATTGCTTTGTCGGCTCGATTAAAGCCAGCATTTGTTATTGGTGATTATCCGTGACCTACAAAACCTTCAGTGCTTGTAAAATGGCAGCGATACAATGATATTGTCATTTCATGGCTAATTAGTTCTGTTTCGAAACAAATTGTTGGTCAAATTCTACATTCTAAAGATGCAATAGTGGCTTGGAAGACATTACACACTAGATACGCCGGATCTAATTTAGCTCGAAAGTTTGCCTTGAATTGAGATGTATGTAACTTGTCTCAAGGTAAATTAGATATTGCAACATATTTTTTAAAAATTGATGAATTATTGGCAAAAAATTGATGTTATGCGAGGTAGAAGAATGAATATAGTTTTGGATACTTGTCTAATTGATTGTAAGGAATAAACTAAAAAAGTTAGAAGATTGAGCAATGCAATTTTTATTTGGTCTGAATGAAGCATACTTGCAAATCAGAAAACACATTTTAGCCTTGAAAGAGCTTCCTAAGATAGATGTATAATTTGATATTGTTTATCAAGAGGAAACACAAAGAGATGTGACACGAATCCCTACTGTTGAAGCTTCTGCCCTTTATGTTGATAACAAGTCAACAAATAATTAATGGCAAAGGTTATTTTGTAACCATTGCAAGTTAGAATGAACATCTAAAGGAGACATGCTACAAGCGTATTGGCAATCCTCCGGGCCACAGATTGTATAAATCACGTGCAAAACCCATTAAAAGTGCCATGAAATCAAAGTCAAGGTATAAGGGTTCAGCAAATAGTGCAACTACTATGAACTTGTCAAGCAACTCAGAGCATTTATCTGATGTTAAAGATGGATAAGGGAATCAGTTCACTAATGCTCAGGTGAAAAAACTATTAGCACTAATCAAGGGATGAATCCAGTGACCAACACATATCAGGAACATGCTTTCACACTCATCTTCATAAATCAAATATATGGATTGTTGATAGCGTAGCAACCCGATCATTTTACATGCGATGAATCGATGCTCTTTGATAAATACAACTTTGCAAACCTTGAAATATTATACTAACAAATGGCCATGTAGGCATGTAACTATAGTAGACGTGGTAGGATCATACAAGCTCATGGATGAGTTGATTTTACATGATGTATTGGTTGTTTCAGAGTTTAAACTTAACTTGATATCAGTTAGTAAATTCGTTATGCATTCTACAAGAATAGCTACGTTGTCTGGAAAGTTGTTTTCTCCAAACCAAGCTCTCAAGATTCCCTTTCCTTTAAATTATCAAAAAGCATATGATATTTTTGATCTTGTTCATGGGGACATTTGGAGCCCTTTTAACACTGCCACTATGTTGGAAGCTACAAACTTCCTTACCATGATAGATGATTATTCCAAATTTACTTGGGTGTATTTAATGAAACAAAAGCGCGAGGCAACAAAATCTCGTAATCCAATTTATAACAATGGCTCAAGTTCAATTTGAAAGTAGTGTTTAAAAATATTTCATTCAGATAACGATCGTTAATTTCTCAGTGGAACATTACAAGATTTTCTCAAAATTAAGGGATGTTTACATCAATGAACTTGTGTTGACACTCCTCAACAAAATGGAATAGTTGAAAAAAGCATCAACATCTCTTAAAAAAGTTGCTCGGTCACTCCGATTGCAGTAACATTTACCAAAATTATTTTGGGGTGGATTGCGTTTTAACTGCTACGTATATTATTAATTGTGCTCATATTAGAATCCTTGAATATTAATCTCCTTATCAAGTCCTAAATGGAAAGGTATCTGAACTACATCACATGTGTACTTTTGAATGTCTTTGTTATGCTGGTACCTTGAGTTATTCAAGAGACAAAATGGATCCTCGTTCCGTGGCTTGCGTATTTCTCGGATACCATTTTGGACAAAATGGTTACAAACTCTATGTTTATCTAACTATAAAGTTTTTGTTAGTCGTGATGTTCGTGTTTCATGAAATAGTCTTTCCTTACGAGATGAAATATGAGAATGCAAAGCCTATACAAAAATCTTCAGCAATTATCGTTGAGGTACAAATAAATAATTTTATGCCTACTGAATTTCTTGATGAAAATAGCCATGCGACAAGCTCCAAAATGGTGATATGTCAAATGATCATGCTTTGAATACAGAACCCACTCCTAATGTGGTTGGGACTGACGTGACCAACATTGGATCACCATCACTATGATGTTACCAGCGTGATCAACATGGACCATTATGGCAGAATTATTATGTGTTCCCCACTGATCCAAAACATGAGAGTTCACCTTATTCCATTGAAAATGTTATATCTTATGCACAATGTTCTTCTGCCCACAAAGCGTTCTTGGCTCAACTTGCATTATATCATGAACCTAACAGCTTCAACAAAGTCAATGGTGATCATCGATGGTGTGACGCAATGAACAAAAAAAATCCAAGTATTGGAACAAAATCAGACTTGGATAATCATTGGTCGGCCGCATGAAAAGAATTAAGCTGACTATAAATGAGTATATCGATTTAAGTTGAAGTCATATATTGAGAGATATATAGCGCGGTTAGTTGCAAAGGATTACGCGAATTGAAGGGCTCGATTACATTGATACGTTTTCACCAGTAGCCAAAATGAAAATTGTTCGATGTGTTATTGCACTTGCCGCCATCGACGGATGACCTTTATTCCAACTCGATGGTGACAATGCCTTTTTACATGGAAATCTCGATGAAGAAGTATATATGAAGTTACCGTCGGGCTTTTAGGAGGTGAAGAATAACAAGGTAAGGTTTGTTGACTTCTCAAGAGTTTATATGGCCTTAAGTAGACGCTGCTTCAATGGTTTACTCGATTTAGTGAAGCTTTGCTTGGTTTTGGTTTCATTCCGAGTTTATATGACTTCTCTAAATTCACGATAAAACAAGGTGATGATTTGGCTATATTATTGATTTATGTTGATGACATTTTACTAACCGGAACATCTTCCAGTCATAAAGTTTTTCTTAGGTTTTAAGATCGCATGTTCTTTTGCCGGCATTTTCGTATATCAACGCAAGTATGCTTTGGAAATCTTGGCGGATGCTGGACTCACTAAATGCAAGCACATTTCTAATCCTACGGATATTAAACATAATCTTAGTCTTTCAAGTGCCGAGTTACTTTCTGATTCGTTGCCTTACCGAAGGCTGGTTGAATGACTACTTTATTTTACAAATTCACGTCCAGATATTGCTTATTCGGTACATTTACTTAGTCAACATATGCAGCGACCCACTCTTGATCATCTCCAAAAGTTTTACGATATATTAAACGTGCATTGGCTCAATACATTTTATGTTCAGCAAACTCTAGTTTAACTCGTCATTCTATCACTAGTTATTATGTATTATTAGGATCTGCCTTTATGTCATGGAAAACTAAGATAAAAATTCTTATTGCAAGCTCCTCAGCCGAATTTGAATACACTAGCAATTAGCTGATGTGTGGGTTGAACTTATATGGCTTAAGGGTTTGTTCTCTAATTTATGTGTACACATGTTGTCCCGTTTATGTTCATTGTGATAATAATGCAGCTTTACAAATTGCTAGCAATCCGATATTTCATGAATGGACAAAGCATATTGAAATTGATTGTCACTTTATTCGGCATAATGCCATAATGTCTCTTCCAGCTTTCTAACTCCAGTTTATATTGCTAGTGCACAACAAAATGTAGACATTCGGCACCTGTAGACGTGCTGACTCCAGTTTATATTTTCAACTGTTGTGCGTCAACCATTTCTTGTAAAGTAGGGCATTTCAAATTTTCTCCATGCTCCAACTTAAGGGTGTATTGGAGTAATTACTATACAGTTTTAACTTATCTGTCCAAGAGTCTCATATAGTTAATTTGAAGTCTGCTTACCTTTCTTTAATTATCTAGTATATGTATATAATGTAGTATATGTATATAATGAATGTTTAACAGAAGTTATGTAAAGAGAAGACCAAGGATTCGGTCCAAAGGTTTCTTTTTTGGAACTCATCTGTTTTCCTCTTCATTTGGTCAAATTTCTATAGGGACCACAATGTGCATAACGAGCTTCATAGCTTCTATGCTTGGATATCAGATATGAAAATAATGAGAAGGGTATCTTTTTCCGATATGAACCCAATTGGGTTTGGCTTATACAAAATTGGATGTCGAAACCTGATGGAAAAAGGTCGCTTTGTTTCACCACTTCCTCATCCTCGAAATCTGAAAACAGAACAATCAAATATTCATTTCATGCATGCAAAAAACAACGTGAAATATTTAACGTTGAGGTCTACTTGAATCGACTGAATCTAACGTAGAATTTCTAGCATTGACTTGTTCAATAGCTCTACCGTCCGCAAAGCTACTAACAATCTCATTCGACGTCAAAACATCGCCACTATACATCATAATCAAAGTAACCAAAGCCGGAAGAGATACCAATGACTTGGCATAGGATTTGTAGGGTGGACCGAGAACGGTAAGGGGTGAAATAACAATAATATATTTATAGTTTTTAATATTTAAAGAGTAGATATTAGGTAAAACAGTTAAAAGTTATAAACCATAAAGATATCACATTCATTGATCGACCCAAATATGGGGTGAGATTGTAATTCTGAAAATTTGTCTAATGATTAAAATAATATAAAAATGATATATGGGTAAATCATGAATGAGAAAGTACTAATTAAAAACAGTTAATGAACCACCTGATTCTTTGTAGGGAATCGGTTGAATCAACTATAATTCGACAGAGTTTTTGACTTATTTACTGATTTTGGCTTACATGTTGAATGGTTCATAAATTTACAAAGTATAATTCATGTATCATACTTCAATAATTTCTGAACTATATATAATATTTGTAAAAAGACGTATGGTTCATAAATTTACAAAATATGGTCCGTGAACCATGTAAATCATACAACTAATGAAAAACAGTCATATCATGTATGGTTCATAAATTTATAAAGGATGGTTCATGAACTATCTTCATTGATTTGTGAACCATGCAATTAATTGTGCGTCCAATTCATTCCGAGACTCAATTGAATTATTCAAAACGTGTGACTCATGTGTTTCGACAAACACCTAACTAACGAATCACCTTATAACTCAAAACAGGATACATAACTTGCATCTCCTCCAACATATGGTTGTATAATTCAAAAGATAATTAATTGTGCGGTTGCCACGATTTAAAAGTTTGATATGTAAGAATCTTTTTGATGCGTAAATTTGTCATATTAAACTTCTTTTAACTAAATACAAGATTTAATCAAATTATTTGAAACGATTGGACAGAAATTGATGGGCGAATGAGATTTGTTTACAATTTTAATCAAAACTAAGTGTTATTATTTGATCCATTCTCTTTTCTATAAAAGAATATTCCGAATTGTTCTTTTTTGTATTACATTACATCAATGCTCGCATACTTAGATAGATATCATTGAATTTGATCAAAAAAAGATAGATATCATTGAAAGCTATACTGACAGATACATTTTATTAAAGAAAATATCAGAGGTTACAAACATACTACGTGAGACTTAAAATTACTTGACAGAGACCTTAATATGTAACTCTTGCTCGTGCTCCAGATTTTCTGCTTCCAAACCTTCCATTTTTTATTCCTAGGAATCCTATATTAGAATAGCTGCTGTCATTATGCATTTGCTGAAGCCCCTGATTGTCTAGCCATCTGGAAAAGAGAAATTTCTACTTATCTAGGAACAAACGTGATCAATGAGTGAGGAGATTCAAATTAAAAATGCTGTTGTGAAAGGGAACCTGGAAGTAACTTTCGAGCTTCCTCCTCAAAACTGCTAGTTCCTGTTTCATGCGTTGGAAAGACCGCATGCATCTAGACAGAAGAAGAGACGTGTGAGACAGTGCGCAAAGAATCAAACAACAAACACCTTCATTGATTCTCGTGATCTTAGTCCGTGGACGATGAATCATGTCAGAGGTCTTCTTGACTAGTAAGTTTAACGTGAGTGCTTTAGTAAGTAAATCTTGGTTTATAGTTATGTGCAAATGAATATTAGCATACCCTTCAGCATTTCCAGACATGCAGTATTCCCTGAGTTGGGTACACTCATTCTTCACCCTTCTAGCCCCAATGCTGCAAATATTCACATTTTAAGGATCAGCACTCATGGAAAAGCCAATAATGTAAGTTTCCAGGTTCTAAATTTGTAATGCACGACTAACCTTGAACAACTTCCCTTGAACTGATGTACAATATCCTCCAGCCTGTTAAAATTTACAGGTCGACTATCCCTGCTCACATAAATTGAACATCAGAAAGGTCACTTGCATTGGAGTTATTTATTTTGGTTCTTTGTACATTGTCTAGAACTTACAATGCGTGTTCGATATTATTAATGAGCCGAACTGAGTCACTGTAGAACAATGTCACACATTCCTCTACAAAGTTGGGATTAGCTTCATCTTGAAGTTCCTCCAACTGAACAAACTGGTCATCAAGCAAACCCTGAAATACAAGCACATATCAGTGCACATGTTAGCTCTCCTTTTACTGTAGTTGCAGTATTAATCAGAAGAAAGTGATGGGTCCATACGTTTTACTTTAAATCTCTTAAAATGACATGTCATCCAGAATAAGAAGGCCACAACTATACGATTCCCATCTTAAAACAACATACAGCTAAAACATGAAAGACCCCACAATATCATTCTTTAAACTTCTTCTAAAACCGTAACTTAAAGGGAGTCCAACTTTTTGTCGAGAAGTACTCATTTTATATACATCCGCCAAAATTCACTCTCCTATCTGTACGTTACAGATACATTTCTGTGGTTTTATTGAGTTGAAAGGGTTTTCAGATCAGCATTAGTGGCATGCTATCAGAACAGAATTAGAGAAAAATGAAATATGCAGTACACATCACACACAAATCTTTTAAATTTTGACAGTAAAGGGGCCACACCTGATCAAAGAGGGACTTCCTTATGTTCAAAGCCTGACGCTGAGATTGACTTCTGCTCATCTTGGCGATAAAAGTTAGACAAGTCGATGAAGAAGGTAGCTGCTAAATGCGTGTAAGAAGGTACTGGAGAAAACAAACGTGTGGTTGTCTATGGCAATAAAATGATACTGTCTTCCAAAAAACCAAACCAAGATATATATAGTGAAAAAAGCATAAGAGCGAGAACGGAATACAGAGATGGGATATATTACAGGGTAACGTGTCCAGAATATATCATTCTTATTAAAGTGTACCTATCCATGCCATGACAAAAGAATGAATGCATGAAGATTCTGAAGCCTATTTTCATTTAACCCGCAGACTTAAATAGCTATAAATGAAGCTTTAAGATTATGACAAAAATTCTCAGATCACAGTTGTGAGTGATAACACTTACGGTGGAATTATTTCTGGCATAAGGAACTGATTCAGCTCCACCACAAGATTATGCTAGTTACACCGACTTGTTCCGATCAGCTTCACTGTTGAACAAAACTGTAGGAAGTTAGATTTTAGAAGTAACAGTTTACAATGCCAGAACTTATTGGTTACTGCTTTTTAAACAACTTGTTGAAGCCATTGGTTAATTCCTTTACGTAAAAATTATGTTTCTCTCAGTTTTCAATACTCAGCAGAACTAATCTAGACAACAAAAATAAAGGTAATTCTAATTCTAATGAGAATGTCACAGAGAAAAAATTCAACAGAAATTTCCGATGCAAACATAGATATACATACGAGGGTCTGATCACTAATGGTTTCTGTTTGATCATAATTACTGGGAATAATGATCAGAAGGAATTTAAACGTGTCCTAAGAATGTTCCAGACAATATTGTTTCATAAAGATCCTTGCCAGCCCGTGGCCTTAAAATATCATTCATGAATATGTGGTTACACTAACAGAAACAGATGTGAAACTTATTTACGCTCATCCCTTGTATTTGTGGTGCGGGTACAGAGCATCTTATCAAGTTTAACTCATAAAAGAATGAATAAACAGAAAATAATATGAACAAACTAAAAAGTACTAAAGCTTGCTCTAGACAAAAGACTGCGATCTATTTGTTGTGAGCACCAAAATGACGCAGTTGTTTTTCCAATGTTTTTAGAATTAACATCATTGTAAGTAAACTGTGTCTTTTTTGTGCTCACAGCAAATAGATGCGTAGCTCAGGATCTGCTTCCATCGAGGCACATGTTAAAAACAAGTTAAGGCATCAAAAATCATGTGTACTGTTAACACAGATTCTCTTTTAGGGGCTCAGAATCTCAGATGGTACTGCAAAAAGAAAACATCTAATCAAAAGATGCCTTCATCCCAAAAGATGGCTCATAATGGTGTTTCAATAAAAAAAACTAGAAACAACACTAACAGAAAAGAGTTGGGTAAATGACAAAACTGACAACAAGGTAAAACTAACACAAAATCTTCAGTCAAGTAACATAGCAGTTTCAGATGCACCAATACTTAGAGAGAGTTCTACGCTCAAAATTTCAAGAAAAGTGGGTGCTTGTGTTCAAAAAACCTATGGTTCTCTTGCCATGACATCATGTCAAGGGAGCACATAAAATAACTATAAACCTCAAAATGATGACAGTATGAAATGCAACTTTAACAGCAACCCTAGAGACTTATAATCAAGTGACGAACACTTAGCCATATTTAGTTGGCAATTAACAAATTAACTCAGAATAAAATTATAAGTGGGCAGATAAAGTATAAATTAACTCCTTAAAACATTAAGGTCTAGACTAGAATTCCCTAAATATTATGATACTTTTGGTTTACATAAGAATCTTTTCAAATTCAGAGAGTGTCAACAAAGTTCAAACCAAATGCTAATTCATCATTACATTCACAATATACGACATTCACCAAAAATATTTGCGAAGAAGCCCTCAACACCTCATGGTAGATTTATATTTTGGAGACTGACGAGATTGGAACGGCACGGGGCCATCGAGTTCCTTACTGATAGAAATCAAATAATTCTAGAACTTGCACTTTGCAATTAATATATCCTAGGAAATATACTAGCAAGTGAATATGGAAAGAAGACAAATATGTCACAAATTATGCTCTATTTAACAGACAGCATCCATTACCTTTCAATTATCAGAAAGGTCCCTACTGCATCTGATGTCTTTGTTCACCCTCCACAAATATCATCAGCTAAAAGGAGCTAGGACAAATGCTGCGGCATACATATTCCTTTGCCACCACCTCAAGAGAAACAGCAAGCATGTGAGAAAACTAGTATGTAACAATTCGGGTCACCAGTGCAGTCCCTATCTCTCACATGGTTTTCGCATATTGCTTGTTAATGTCTTTTCCTTACTGAAATGATATGCCAGTGTCAGTGTACTGGGATTAGAAATCTGTTATCACTTATACTTTCTGTCAAAATCTAAATCATGATACGAAGAAGCCCACTCCGAAATCAAATCACTTGATAAAATCTCTTGTAAAAAGGTAATCCTAGAAAAGTTAATGATAACAATGGAGGATTTTTCTATATTAAGAAACACACTAGATGCAATGAGGATAATGTCCCTCGCAAATTTAAGTTCACACTCGTGGTTACCAATGTCTTATATCTGCCAGGCTAATAAAACAGTCGTGCTCAAAAGAAGAAAAACTCTCAAAAGTAACCAAGTTAACAAAGAATTAATTGACAATGAAATCAGTTTATATTTTCCTAAACAAACATACTAAGTCTTTTCTAGCTTTTGGAACTCAATCACAAAATTTAAGTTTAAGTATCCAGCTTGACATGTAATTACATAACTATTAAATAGTTATAAATGAGAACTGCAAAGTCAGAATCTATGGTTAAATGAGCATCATAATCCACTTGTATGGACGTGGGAAGTTGTAGCCGCGTAAAAACATTTGGGGTCCCCTCATAAAACAACATACTCCGTTCAGAATATGCTCATACGAGTAAAAATAGTTTGCAGACAGTGACTGATCATCTAAAAGAAGAGGTTACTGTCTAACAGCTCTTTTTCATAAACTTTTTACCCAGTATTGATTCTACTCACCATACATATTTCCTCGAAGAGCATCTACTGAGCTTGCATCGAATGCAGTCTTGTCGACTGAAAGAATCTGTACAATTTTCATCATTAAAACATTTATTCAGGGAAAAACACATTTTTATTACCACAAGAACTGAAGTCTGTAAATCTTTCAATATAACACGACTGACAATATAGCAAGCATATGACATCAAAGCCCCGGATGAGTAATATATATGCTCTTCACATAGCATCCAACTTTTTCTTTAAAATATTCTTAATATCAATTAATGATTGTACAATGCATTTAGGAGATTTTTAACCCCGCTCTCTAAGACCACCATTATTAAACCGCACGGCTACTCTTCATTAACAAAAGCTAAAACATTGCCAATCCAATTGCTCTTGTACTCTTTCAGACATTTCATCAAACAGCATGCGTGCATCAATTTCCAAACAAACGAATTCAAGTTCTATCTAAATAAAGTAAATGCTATCAGACTCAACTTCCAACAAGCAACAACGTCAAAAATTCACACCTGATCCAACCATTTATTGTGATTAGATATTTTAACCACTTCTCCATATGTCAAATCTGAGATAACTTCAAAGCGATCGATCCATCAAACAGATGAATCCAGAAGCGAAATGGCGAGGCAAAGTCTCAACAAACGTGACACGAGCAACACCAAACCAATCTGGTCTCTATACAAAGACTTCTTCAATTTCCACAAATGGTTTCCCAACTCTCTCCTCCTGCCGCGGCGTCTCAGGCTCGAACGGCAATCCAGGCTGCGTCCGACACTGCATCGGCTCATCAATTCCCAACAACAACAACGGCGTAGTGAGCTGGTCGAAGGAGAGATTGGTATCAGTAAATGAGGATGAAAAGAGTTTGAAGTATGAGATTGTGGAGAGTAATATCGGGTTTAAGGAGTATGTGGCGACAGTGAAGGTTGTGGAGAGAGATGAAGAGTGTTTTGTGGAGTGGATGTTTGAGGTTGCGCCGGTTGAAGGGTTGTGTTTGGAGGTGTTATTGCGGAAGTATGAAATGGGGCTGAGAGCGATGTGAGAAGATGGAGATGGATTACATGAACATGTTATAAGCTTGACTGGTCAACGGTTATCGGAGGGTTCGTTGTTTTCTGCTGTTCTTCAATTGTCTTGTTAGTTTTTCAATTAATGATTCGACGTTGGATGTTCCAGTTTAGATTTTCAACGATTAAATTGTTTTCATGCTTCAAGTTGTCAAGATAATTTGACAAGGAATGGTTGAATGAAAAATTGAGAATGCATCAAAACACGCTCTATGGAGATGCTAATTACGATGTTTAAAGTCTTTTGCAAAGTTTGCTAAGTTATTAACGGTGGATACGAGATACCACATACATTTACAGTATTATGTAAAACAGCGAGACATGATAATCATCGTTGATTTTCATCAATCTAACAATTTATAATTATAATCGTCAGCCCACCAAGGGCTAGCCTAGTGGCAGTGGAGGTTGTATTATAAGCCACACGTCATGGGTTCGATTCCTGGTGGGTGCTAAAGCAGTGGGGCTTTAGCGGGTGGGGTTTTAAAAAAAAAAATATTAGCATACTATTAAAAAAAAAAAAAAAAAAAAAATTATAATCGTCAAACTCTATTAAAAGAAACTACAAGAATAACACCTGTTTTACTTATATTTGTTCTCTTTCTAAATGGCAACCATGTTAGTAACTTTATTTTCAAATTTTTTGAACAAAATAACTTTTGACTCTTTAATCACTTCTATGTTCTTTACATTGTCGTGATGGTTTTCGTTGGTAAGAGATTGTTTTTGATTTTATCATTCTATGTCATGGACCTCATCCGCCAATAGAATTTATTTCATGTAATTTAATGACGTTAACATGTTCTGATGTGATTTAGTAAATAGTGTTTGATTTAATTCGAAACGGTAAAATTAATTTGGTAAATAGAAATTTATCGAAATACGGTCACCCCCACAAGTACATACTGAGTTTATTATCTCATTTTGTGTAATTGGATAGATAATGAACATCTGCATAATTAATATAAACTAATATCACATTGTTAGGATGGAATAGCCACATATTGTTCCTTGAAGGTAATCGAAGAATATATATGATTTCATTCCATATATTATAGTGGAGTTAACATGAAACTTGTTATTTCCTCCGTCCTCTTAAGTTTGTCCAAAAGGATAAATTTTATGGTATTTAAGAGTGGTAACGAGTGTCTGTGGTTGAGAATAAAAGATTTACAAAAATTTAAAGAAAAAAATATATGGTTAAGAAGAGTTAAAGTTAAACATTAAAGAACATTCTAATAGAGAAATGGACAAACATTATAGACAGAGTGATAAATTATTTATCTGCAAAGATTTTTTAAAATGATCGCTATTAGTAAAATACAAAGAGTTGAATTGTAGTCCTGAAAGGGGTAGCCGAGTGGTTGGGTTTACATGTGCAAAGCACATGGTTCCCTTCCCAAAAAAAAAGAGTTGAATTGTATTAAAATGATTACCGAGCTTCCGGATGTTATTAGTTGTCGAAATCAAAGAAATAGGATCGCAATTTGGTAATTAAAGGAAAATGATCAAAATATCCCGATCAAAACAAATTCCAAAAACAGGTGCGGACTTGATGAGTTTTTTCGTCTTTTTGTAACTCGGTACACACTGATGATCTGAGCAAACCACGTGTTGA
>QZGG01001920.1:0-49992 GCA_006409495.1 Sedum album | reverse complement strand
TATTGTTTCCTCAATGGTTGTCACCTTCACATCAAATCTCTGAGACAATGATCTGAGAACTTTTTTACTTGCTCTGCTTTGAACACATGCCTTACGAGTATGCCTACCTAGTTCCCTATATCCATCTATCGATTGTTGAAATCATTAGCTGCTCATAGCTTAGCTCAACATCTGCATTCTAGTTTTTCTTCACCTCTGAATCGCCCTCAAAATTTGTTTCTAGAATCTTCCATGCATCTTTGACCACCTCCACTCCGGCAATCAGTTTGTAATTTCTCTTATAACTTAAGCTATGATGGCATACAAAAGCCTGATTGTTTTCTTGACACTGCTTCCTTTCTTCATATGTCCATAAAGCTTCTGACTTTGAAACATTATCATCAGTGTCCTCTATAATAAATGTTGGCATTGACCATCCTTCAACAATTACTTTTCAAGCATACTCATTCAGTGATTTGATATAGACTTTCATCTTTGACTTCCGGTAGCCATAATCTTTATCCTTCAGACTAGGAGGCCTCCCCATATCTCTCCACTCATCTTTGCGTTTCCTATGATCTCACCATGTGTGTCAGATGTCTGCTGTGATACCACTTATAGTTATACAATCCGTGATAGAACTTGTCCCAGCTGTTGTTATGACAACTTCTGTGAAAATGCATTAGTATGTTTCAAAAGTGTTTTGAGTGAACGTAAAATGAAAGTAAATGTAATGACACAGATATATGGTAACCCACTTCGGGACAATGTGTCCGTACGTGTGAGGGAGTTATCCCAACTCCAACAAGCAGCAATCCACTAGAACGATTGGAAAATGAAGTACAACCAATTCGTCTGGATGCGCACTGAGCTCCCCTCAGTGTAGAGCTCCGGCTCTATGCTTGTCATAGCAGTCTCTGTTCTCCGAGCGCTGCTTCGTCCTGTATAATATTCTTTCGAACTACTGTCTTCCTCTCGAACAGCTAGGATGTGTCCTCGGCAGTGATCTCCCGAAGCACTGGTGTCCTCCTAGACGAGTAGGAGGTGATATGTGTCAACAGATAAGCTTTTGTGAAGCGTTCACCTTCAGCAGGGTTTCCCGGTCTGTGTTTGAGTACTAACTTCCGCTCCAATCTCAATGATGTACTTCGACCACCTCACCGTATATTCCTCTTGAATATTGCTATCAAGCAAGAAGATTTAATCTGATCATTAGTTGCATCTTTAACCCCGTTCAACCCCAGTCTTTATTTACAATAGTAAAGTTTAATATATCTAAAACCCCACACGTAATAGCAATCTCAAACAAATCAAATAGTAAATCAATTGTGGAGATTGGTGAGAGGATCCAAATTTCCTTTATTTAACATGAACAATGAGACCTACACTTAAGCCCCTAAATAAAAATAATTCAAACTCAAAAAACCCATCATAAAAAATAACCATCACTCAAATGAAACCTAATAAACCTCATAATCGATTCCCTCGATCAAGGGCAAGATGTTTGAAAGATTTAAATTTAGTGAACTGAACCGCTCAAACAGATGCGGATAAACGGTAAAATTCTATGGATGAAACTGAAATGATAAACAAACTCATTTGTGCCCTAAAATCAAAATCAAAATATACGAAATCCCATATCACATCTGAAATCAAAATAAATCTCCAATCCACACTATAATCAATAGTATTTTCCTAGAAATCAAACGTATACACAACTGACGCTCACCAAAATGCACAAAAATGATTTAACACGATGGAAAATTGATTTGACAATTTTATTGTATATATTCTAACTTTATGAGAATTAATTTGATAATATGAATCATTCAAAAGCTTTGAATGAATACAATACAACAAACTATAAAAACAACATTATCAACAGTAGGTAAATCCCAGCACCATTTTCTTCAAACACAACTTATTTTAGTCAAGTTGAATTTTCTAACATTTGGAACATGTCTGAGCTATGATCAATTCAATGTGATTTGTTGTTGTTAACCATGAACATTTCAAGATAGTGGACTGAATGTCGCAATACATCATAGCCATTAACCAGCTTTGAGCTATATACAATAATTGTACATACCAAATCTAATCAATTTCCAAATGACGTGCTAAATCGAATTCTAAAAATTCATAATCCAGTAGTTAACTACATTTGCTAGGTTCACAGTGAGGTTCTTTGATCGTGCCATAGACTTGGCAAAATGCTGTTTTGTAAAGAAAAACCCAAGAAAATTAGTTTGTATTTGTCACTTTCTATAAACAGTAGAAAAGTAGACATAATGGATTTGAAGATTTCAATTTATATACCCAACTAATGAAAGTAAAGAAAAAGAATTTTATGTAGTTGCTCGAATTAAATCTTCCTAAAAGTTTCAAGAGCCGTCACATTAAACAATCACATTAAAAAGTCAATTTTTTACCAAGTCTGATATGAGCTCAAATTCATTTGTAACTTAATTTCTTATACAGTTAGTTAAATGATATAGAACTTGACATTTCCTAATCAAGCATAAACAAAGATTATATTAATTAGTAGGAGGGCAAAAGACTTGCATCCTGGTCTATAAATAAGACTGCATCAAACTCTTATCAATCATAAAACCTTTCGATATCTTTCAAGCAATGGAAATGCCTAAAAATCCCTCCATGACATTTCTCATTGCCACTATTTTGGTAGTATATGTGGCTCTTACTCTGCCATCATCTACAAATGCTACATACAAATACACTTCACCTCCTCCACCAACACCGGTGTACAAATATGAATCTCCTCCACCGCCCACTCCAGTATATCTATACAAATCTCCGCCTCCTCCAACTCCTGTATACAAATATGAATCTCCCCTCCACCAACACCAGTGTACAAGTACGAATCACCTCCGCCACCTACTCCAGTTTACAAATATGAATCTCCTCCACCACCAACTCCAGTTTACAAGTACAAATCTCCTCCCCCACCAACTCCGGTATACAAATATAAATCTCCCCACCACCTACACCCGTCTACAAGTACAAATCACCTCCACCACCAACACCAGTATACAAATATAAATCACCACCACCTCCGACTCCAGTCTACAAATACAAGTCTCCACCACGCCAACCCCGTGTACAAGTACAAATCTCCACCCCACCAACTCCGGTATACAAATATAAATCTCCCCACCACCTACTCCCGTGTACAAGTACAAATCACCTCCACCACCTACACCAGTATACAAATATAAATCACCACCACCCCCGACTCCAGTCTACAAATACAAGTCTCCACCACCACCGACTTACAAGTACAAGTCTCCTCCGCCCCCAACCCCAGTTTATAAGTACAAATCTCCCCCACCACCAACTCCAATCTACAAGTACAAGTCTCCTCCCCCCCCCACACCGGTTTACAAATACACATCTCCCCCACCTCCTCACCATTACTAGTTAAATGACGATCTGGGTCTCCAATTCAGGTAATTTCTAAATTACTTAGGCAATTATCATTTACAACCGTTTCATAATTCATATAATTATTTACAAGAATGTTTTGTACCTATGTGACTTTGATTCTCATTTTACTAACCGAAGGGCACGCCATGTTTTAGCAGGTAAAGATTGTAGTGCATTGATAAAAGGAGATGTGAGAAACATTCTCTTCGTCACATTCAAGATGCAATGACCAATAATGAAACTGGAGACCTTTGAAGACTGCAATTTGTGATTTTTTTGTTTTCATAATAAAGATCAACACAAGCACATTCATAGTTGTGTCTTTTCTCTTAGATATTTGCTGTGTATTGAAGAGAAGTTGAATACACCTACATGAGTCTGTGCTTTGTAATCTATGTTGTACTTGTAAAGTATAAATTGATAATATATATGGGCTTTCATCATTCTCCTTTTTCTAGCTACATGCTAATGTAGTACTTAGCAAGAAAAGAAATATACAATATTCATGAAACTATCTTCTAACAAAATGGCAACATTTACAGGCATGCATCGACACGTAAAGGTTGATATGGAAATATAAGTCTAATAGTGCGACCACACCTCACCCGACGAGTGATTCATTTCAAAGTTTTTAATTCGAGCCTAACTTGGAACACGACAACACCAATAAAAAAATCAAAGCACATCACAGTGGATACTTATTTCAAACTCATATCACAATTTCCAAGTTAAAAAAATTTAAAATCCCTTCTGTTTTTACCTTGATTCGTTTTGCTTATGTAGAATCAAAACGTAGTTTTAAATCATAGAATCATAGTTTTACCAAATATTAAAAATATCATTATTATTTATATATGTCATGTTTATATATTTTATCAATTATAAATATATTAATTTAAAGTTAGAAATATATTAATATAAACAAATGGGATAAATATTATTCGAGAACACAAATTATTCGAGTTTACAAATACAAATCTCCCCCATCACCGACTCCAGTCTACAAATACAAGTCTCACCGCCCCCTACTTCAATTATATATACAAATCTCCACCACCACCAACATACAAGTATGAATCCCACCACCACCAACATACAAGTATGAATCCCCACCACCACTAACATACAGTTATGAATCTCCGCCGCCACCAACTTACAAGTATGAATCCCCACCAACACCTACACCGGTTTACAAATACAAATCTCCTCCACCACCCACACCGGTTTACAAATATACATCTCCTCCACCTTCTCATCATTACTAATTAAATGACGATATTGGGTCTCCAATTCAGTAGTTTCAAATTACAAATATACAAATCTCCTCCACCTCCTCATCATTATTCATATAATCATTTGAAAAAAAAAATGCACCTATTTGTACTTTTTTTATGACAACGATACAATAAGAGTGAAGCTCCCAACCACAACACCCACAGACCAACAGCAAATTCACGACAAACACAATCAGCTTAACCGAAACTCCTGCTCCCTAACTACTGCCATCTTAACGCATAAAGGAATAGAACATGGATCAAGCCATGATTTTTTTGACTCTAATGCAAACCTCGCAATCGAATCGGCTGTCACATTCTCTTCTCGCATGCCATGCTTCAAAGACCATAAAGGGTTCTTGCCTCTTGCCTCTCTACAGCCCCGAACCCACGCCAATGACTCAGTCTGTTGTCCACCCCCCATCATCATCGTCTGGACTACCTCCAATGAATCAGTGATGAAAACAACCTCTCGGAGTCTCTCATGCCCACAAGTAGAGCACACCCTTCAGCCTCCCTTCCTGATAGACATTTCTCAATCCATTTAAAATTCACCGCTTGGACCATTCCGTTATCCATAAACACGGCAGCAATACCAACTTCATCTCTCGGCTTCCTCCATGACCCATCACAAAATATACAATTCCTACGCTTGTCACTTTCCAATAGCAACGCATTCGGACTCTTCATCACTAGCCTTCTTCCCAAATACTCATCACACTGATAGGATAGTGATTTTAATTTTCCCCACATCTCAGATAAAGACCACTGTGGCTGATCATGGCGAAGGAGCCAACCCATTCAGAGTTACTCAACATAAGATTTTGGACTTCAAGAAAGTTTTGAAGGACCGTCTTGTTTCAATAGTGACTATTATAGTTTGTGGTCACGCAAATAATAGGGCGCAGCAGTTTAAAAAGACTTGTGCTCAAACTATGAAGGACAAGATCTCTTGGTGGGAAAGTTCAAGAAGCACATCAAAGTTGGTGACAAAGGTTTTGATCTGTGGACGAGTCTTCTCGACCACAGAGGGAATGTTATAGAGCGAATAACATGGAGTAATCTTGCAGATCATCTCAGAGTCCGGTTAGATCATGAGGGATAAAACTCAGAAGCTTCGTTTTAGCATGATGAGCTTTTGAACCCATCCGGAGTGTGTTTTACTATTTTATTTTGAATTTTTATATTTTTAGGATAATTTTTGATAAGTTTCTTAATTTTTATTTTTAGGTAAGTTTCTTTATTTTGATAAGGATTAGAAATCATGTTAGATTTATATATTCTAATAGATTTAGATCACCTATTTCCGTATTTGTATGTTTTGTTTATATAGTAACCAAAACCAACAAAGTAGAGAAATCAGTTGATCAAGTTAATAAAAATTAGAGTTTTCTCTATTGTGTTTGTAATTCGGTCAAAGGGCTTGAATTCTAATTTTATTCAAATACAAATAACTAATAATTTATAATCATCCAATTTTTTATATAACTAAATGATTAAGTGCGTGTGGGCAAATAGATAATATTTTTGAACTCAAACCATAAGTCTTAATAACAAACAAATTAAATAGAGTAAAACTCTATTTTTTTCTTGATCCAAAAGTGACTTATCTCATTCCCGAAATCCTAACAGGCCTTTACAAAATAATGACTTATCTAAACCAACCAAAAATTAGGAATGCTCTCTAAAAACAAAATATAGAAACTTATCTAAAACTGTCAAAAAAACTTTGAAAATTCAAAATAGAAGAAAAAAAGTCTCGGATAGCCGAAAAATGGCTTAGGCCTCGCGTAAAGACATATCTTGACTGCGTCGTCAATCTCTTTGAGACGAGGTATTACACGGCCCAATCGCACTCTGAGGCCATCTAGCTATCGTGAACCGGCCCTTTTGCTCACCACCTTTGTATGTTCCCATTTCTCCATAAATTGTTACGCTGAACGCATTGCATCACTAATACCAAGAGAGTAAAAAATCTGTGGTTGTTGAAAGTAAAAAATCTCATTCCAAGAGAGCTTATTTATTCATAATACCAACATCGATAATAAACTTCTAAAAAGTTTAAGTTTAGAAAAACTAAGCCTTAAACCTGCAAGCAATTAAAGGCAAATTGTATAAAATCGAAATTACCAAATAGCCCTAAATTCGAAACAGTATCATTAATGTATGTAGAAGGAAAAATGCTAAATGCACCAGTTTCAATGTTGAGGTCTTATTTGACAAAAAAACATCCATGAATATTTTGGTCATTCCATCATGTATTTTTATATTTTTACTAAAATTATTAAAATACCTTTCTGTGCTTCTTGTTTTAATTTTTCACACCCATTAGGCATGGCATATTCAGAAGAAGAAAATTAGAAATGCCCTCATCACAAAATCAAAATTTTCAAATGCCCTATTTCTTGAAATCATTTCTCAAATACCCCACTTCTCAAAGAATCCGAATTTGACAAACCCGAAGTCTAACAAAATGTTGATTCTCGTTATTCCAAGATCGGAATGGTCTCAAATCATTCAAATTGAACGAAATCCCATGAATTCATTAGAAAAATGATGGAATCCAGTGTTTGCAAAACCGGATTCATCCAATCTCTAATCAATCCGGTTTTACAAACACCAAAAACAACATCAGCTGCGTGTTGCCATCAGCGGACGAAAAATTGCTTTCAATTTCCCTTTCCTCGTCATAAATCTGATATCAATGACTTCTCACGCGTGCAAAATATGGAAGCCCTGGCATATTGTTGGCTTGGGCGTCGCAAATTACTTACGCATCAAATTGGAGGGTTGGGAGGAGGCGCCGCTAGAAGATTCTGGTTTTACTTTGAAACGCGGGATCCCATAAAACTTTGAAACGCGTCGTTTAGAAGCAAATGTGTCA
Source organism: Sedum album (assembly GCA_006409495.1). NCBI lineage: Eukaryota > Viridiplantae > Streptophyta > Magnoliopsida > Saxifragales > Crassulaceae > Sedum > Sedum album. The sequence continues at coordinate 42,411 of QZGG01001920.1, read as the reverse complement.
TGCCACATATGATCAAAATGACACGTAATTTTTTTCTAGGGGATCTCGCAGATTGAAACAGCAGAATCTTAAAAAGATTTTGAAATTCAAAACTCAAACTTCACAAAATCAAAATAACATAAATCGAAGGTAATATTTTTTATAATTTTCCAGATTGTACTATAATTTAGAAGTAAATAAAAAATTAAGGGTTTTTTTGCGATAACCACCCGTCCAATACCAGTTTTTTGACAAAACCACCCTCTCAAATTTTTTTGACTTAACCACCCACTAATTTAAAAACTTTTAAATTTGACACCCAAGTACTGTTCCGACGACTTATTCCGGTAAAATTCTCATTGACTTTGTTGACTCAAATTTTTTTGTCGAAAACCACCCCTTCAATACCTAATTTTTGACAAAACCACCCTCTCAAAAAAATTTGAGTTATTCACCCACTAATTTGAAAACTATTAAATTTGACACCCAAATCAACCTAATTAATCTTAACATAACCCTGTGAAATTTTTGCAATTTTTGTTTAGTATTTCAATTATAATATTTTTATTTTTATATAAACATTTTTATGTTTAGTTTAGTTAATTTTTATATATCAATATTTTTACTACAATTATAATTTATTTTTTTATTAAATATAATTACTATTACTCTTAAAATTTTAACAATGATATAAAAATTATAATTATTTAATATATTAATTGTATAAAAATGTAATTATAAAAATTAAGTATAATATAATAAAAATTTAGTTAATTAAATAAAACTTATTTATGTGTAAAATTAAATACATTAGCAAAAATTGCAAAAATTTCACAGGGTTATGTTAAGATTAATTAGGTTGATTTGGGTGTCAAATTTAATAGTTTTCAAATTAGTGGGTGAATAACTCAAATTTTTTTGAGGGTGGTTTTGTCAAAAATTAGGTATTGAAGGGGTGGTTTTCGACAAAAAATTTTGAGTCAACAAAGTCATGAGAATTTTACCGGAATAAGTCGTCGGAAACAGTACTTGGTGTCAAATTTAAAATTTTTAAATTAGTGGGTGGTTAAGTCAAAAAATTTGAGAGGGTGGTTTTGTCAAAAAACTGGTATTGGACGGGTGGTTATCGCTAAAAAACCCTTAATTTTTTATTTACTTCTAAATTATAGTACAATCTGGAAAATTATAAAAAATATTACCTTCGATTTATGTTATTTTGATTTTGTGAAGTTTGAGTTTTGAATTTCAAAATCTTTTTAAGATTCTGCTGTTTCAATCTGCGAGATCCCCTAGAAAAAAATTACGTGTCATTTTGATCATACGTGGCATGACACATTTGCTTCTAAACGACGCGTTTCAAAGTTTTATGGGATCCCGCGTTTCAAAGTAAAACCAGAATCTTCTAGCGGCGCCTCCTCCCAACCCTCCAATTTGATGCGTAAGTAATTTGCGACGCCCAAGCCAACAATATGCCAGGGCTTCCATATTTTGCACGCGTGAGAAGTCATTGATATCAGATTTATGACGAGGAAAGGGAAATTGAAAGCAATTTTTCGTCCGCTGATGGCAACACGCAGCTGATGTTGTTTTTGGTGTTTGTAAAACCGGATTGATTAGAGATTGGATGAATCCGGTTTTGCAAACACTGGATTCCATCATTTTTCTAATGAATTCATGGGATTTCGTTCAATTTGAATGATTTGAGACCATTCCGATCTTGGAATAACGAGAATCAACATTTTGTTAGACTTCGGGTTTGTCAAATTCGGATTCTTTGAGAAGTGGGGTATTTGAGAAATGATTTCAAGAAATAGGGCATTTGAAAAATTTGATTTTGTGATGAGGGCATTTCTAATTTTCTTCTTCTGAATATGCCATGCCTAATGGGTGTGAAAAATTAAAACAAGAAGCACAGAAAGGTATTTTAATAATTTTAGTAAAAATATAAAAATACATGATGGAATGACCAAAATATTCATGGATTTTTTTTGTCAAATAAGACCTCAACATTGAAACTGGTGCATTTAGCATTTTTCCTTCTACATACATTAATGATACTGTTTCGAATTTAGGGCTATTTGGTAATTTAGATTTTATACAATTTGCCTTTAATTGCTTGCAGGTTTAAGGCTTAGTTTTTCTAAACTTAAACTTTTTAGAAGTTTATTATCGATGTTGGTATTATGAATAAATAAGCTCTCTTGGAATGAGATTTTTTACTTTCAACAACCACAGATTTTTTACTCTCTTGGTATTAGTGATGCAAGCGTTCAGCGTAACAATTTATGGAAGAAATGGGAACATACAAAGGTGGTGAGCAAAAGGGCCGGTTCACGATAGCTAGATGGCCTCAGAGTGCGATTGGGCCGTGTAATACCTCGTCTCAAAGAGATTGACGACGCAGTCAAGATATGTCTTTACGCGAGGCCTAAGCCATTTTTCGGCTATCCGAGACTTTTTTTCTTCTATTTTGAATTTTCAAAGTTTTTTTGACAGTTTTAGATAAGTTTCTATATTTTGTTTTTAGAGAGCATTCCTAATTTTTGGTTGGTTTAAATAAGTCATTATCTTGTAAAGGCCTGTTAGGATTTCGGGAATGAGATAAGTCACTTTTGGATCAAGAAAAAAATAGAGTTTTACTCTATTTAATTTGTTTGTTATTAAGACTTATGGTTTGAGTTCAAACAATATAATCTATTTATCTATTTGCCCACACGCACTTAATAATTTAGTTATATAAAAAATTGGATGATTATAAATTATTAGTTATTTGTATTTGAATAAAATTAGAATTCAAGCCCTTTGACCGAATTACAAACACAATAGAGAAAACTCTAATTTTTATTAACTTGATCAACTGATTTCTCTACTTTGTTGGTTTTGGTTACTATATAAACAAAACATACAAATACGGAAATAGGTGATCTAAATCTATTAGAATATATAAATCTAACATGATTTCTAATCCTTATCAAAATAAAGAAACTTACCTAAAAATAAAAATTAAGAAACTTATCAAAAATTATCCTAAAAATATAAAAAATTCAAAATAAAATAGTAAAACACACTCCGGATGGGTTCAAAAGCTCATCATGCTAAAACGAAGCTTCTGAGTTTTATCCCTCATGATCTAACCGGACTCTGAGATGATCTGCAAGATTACTCCATGTTATTCGCTCTATAACATTCCCTCTGTGGTCGAGAAGACTCGTCCACAATCAAAACCTTTGTCACCAACTTTGATGTGCTTCTTGAACTTTCCCACCAAGAGATCTTGTCCTTCATAGTTTGAGCACAAGTCTTTTTAAACTGCTGCGCCCTATTATTTGCGTGACCACAAACTATAATAGTCACTATTGAAACAAGACGGTCCTTCAAAACTTTCTTGAAGTCCAAAATCTTATGTTGAGTAACTCTGAATGGGTTGGCTCCTTCGCCATGATCAGCCACAGTGGTCTTTATCTGAGATGTGGGGAAAATTAAAATCACTATCCTATCAGTGTGATGAGTATTTGGGAAGAAGGCTAGTGATGAAGAGTCCGAATGCGTTGCTATTGGAAAGTGACAAGCGTAGGAATTGTATATTTTGTGATGGGTCATGGAGGAAGCCGAGAGATGAAGTTGGTATTGCTGCCGTGTTTATGGATAACGGAATGGTCCAAGCGGTGAATTTTAAATGGATTGAGAAAGGTCTATCCGGAAGGGAGGCTGAAGGGTGTGCTCTACTTATGGGCATGAGAGACTCCGAGAGGTTGTTTTCATCACTGATTCATTGGAGGTAGTCCAGACGATGATGATGGGGGTGGACAACAGACTGAGTCATTGGCGTGGGTTCGGGGCTGTAGAGAGGCAAGAGGCAAGAACCCTTTATGGTCTTTGAAGCATGACATGCGAGAAGAGAATGTGACAGCCGATTCGATTGCGAGGTTTGCATTAGAGTCAAAAAAATCATGGCTTGATCCATGTTCTATTCCTTTATGCGTTAAGATGGCAGTAGTTAGGGAGCAGGAGTTTCGGTTAAGCTGATTGTGTTTGTCGTGAATTTGGCTGTTGGTCTGTGGGTGTTGTGGTTGGGAGCTTCACTCTTATTGTATCGTTGTCATAAAAAAAGTACAAATAGGTGCATTTTTTTTTCAAATGATTATATGAATAATGATGAGGAGGTGGAGGAGATTTGTATATTTGTAATTTGAAACTACCTGAATTGGAGACCCAATATCGTCATTTAATTAGTAATGATGAGAAGGTGGAGGAGATGTATATTTGTAAACCGGTGTGGGTGGTGGAGGAGATTTGTATTTGTAAACCGGTGTAGGTGTTGGTGGGGATTCATACTTGTAAGTTGGTGGCGGCGGAGATTCATAACTGTATGTTAGTGGTGGTGGGGATTCATACTTGTATGTTGGTGGTGGTGGGGATTCATACTTGTATGTTGGTGGTGGTGGAGATTTGTATATATAAATTGAAGTAGGGGGCGGTGAGACTTGTATTTGTAGACTGGAGTCGGTGATGGGGGAGATTTGTATTTGTAAACTCGAATAATTTGTGTTCTCGAATAATATTTATCCCATTTGTTTATATTAATATATTTCTAACTTTAAAATTAATATATTTATAATTGATAAAATATATAAACATGACATATATAAATAATAATGATATTTTTAATATTTGGTAAAACTATGATTCTATGATTTAAAACTACGTTTTGATTCTACATAAGCAAAACGAATCAAGGTAAAAACAGAAGGGATTTTAAATTTTTTTAACTTGGAAATTGTGATATGAGTTTGAAATAAGTATCCACTGTGATGTGCTTTGATTTTTTTATTGGTGTTGTCGTGTTCCAAGTTAGGCTCGAATTAAAAACCTTTGAAATGAATCACTCGTCGGGTGAGGTGTGGTCGCACTATTAGACTTATATTTCCATATCAACCTTTACGTGTCGATGCATGCCTGTAAATGTTGCCATTTTGTTAGAAGATAGTTTCATGAATATTGTATATTTCTTTTCTTGCTAAGTTCTACATTAGCATGTAGCTAGAAAAAGGAGAATGATGAAAGCCCATATATATTATCAATTTATACTTTACAAGTACAACATAGATTACAAAGCACAGACTCATGTAGGTGTATTCAACTTCTCTTCAATACACAGCAAATATCTAAGAGAAAAGACACAACTATGAATGTGCTTGTGTTGATCTTTATTATGAAAACAAAAAAATCACAAATTGCAGTCTTCAAAGGTCTCCAGTTTCATTATTTGTCATTGCATCTTGAATGTGACGAAGAGAATGTTTCTCACATCTCCTTTTATCAATGCACTACAATCTTTACCTGCTAAAACATGGCGTGCCCTTCGGTTAGTAAAATGAGAATCAAAGTCACATAGGTACAAAACATTCTTGTAAATAATTATATGAATTATGAAACGGTTGTAAATGATAATTGCCTAAGTAATTTAGAAATTACCTGAATTGGAGACCCAGATCGTCATTTAACTAGTAATGGTGAGGAGGTGGGGGAGATGTGTATTTGTAAACCGGTGTGGGTGGGGAGGAGACTTGTACTTGTAGATTGGAGTTGGTGGTGGGGGAGATTTGTACTTATAAACTGGGTTGGGGGCGGAGGAGACTTGTACTTGTAAGTCGGTGGTGGTGGAGACTTGTATTTGTAGACTGGAGTCGGGGGTGGTGGTGATTTATATTTGTATACTGGTGTAGGTGGTGGAGGTGATTTGTACTTGTACACGGGAGTAGGTGGTGGGGGAGATTTATATTTGTATACCGGAGTTGGTGGGGGTGGAGATTTGTACTTGTACACTGGGGTTGGCGGTGGTGGAGACTTGTATTTGTAGACTGGAGTCGGAGGTGGTGGTGATTTATATTTGTATACTGGTGTTGGTGGTGGAGGTGATTTGTACTTGTAGACGGGTGTAGGTGGTGGGGAGATTTATATTTGTATACCGGAGTTGGTGGGGAGGAGATTTGTACTTGTAAACTGGAGTTGGTGGTGGAGGAGATTCATATTTGTAAACTGGAGTAGGTGGCGGAGGTGATTCGTACTTGTACACTGGTGTTGGTGGAGGGGGAGATTCATATTTGTATACAGGAGTTGGAGGAGGCGGAGATTTGTATAGATATACTGGAGTGGGCGGTGGAGGAGATTCATATTTGTACACCGGTGTTGGTGGAGGAGGTGAAGTGTATTTGTATGTAGCATTTGTAGATGATGGCAGAGTAAGAGCCACATATACTACCAAAATAGTGGCAATGAGAAATGTCATGGAGGGATTTTTAGGCATTTCCATTGCTTGAAAGATATCGAAAGGTTTTATGATTGATAAGAGTTTGATGCAGTCTTATTTATAGACCAGGATGCAAGTCTTTTGCCCTCCTACTAATTAATATAATCTTTGTTTATGCTTGATTAGGAAATGTCAAGTTCTATATCATTTAACTAACTGTATAAGAAATTAAGTTACAAATGAATTTGAGCTCATATCAGACTTGGTAAAAAATTGACTTTTTAATGTGATTGTTTAATGTGACCGGCTCTTGAACTTTTAGGAAGATTTAATTCGAGCAACTACATAAAATTCTTTTTTCTTTACTTTCATTTGTTGGGTATATAAATTGAAATCTTCAAATCCATTATGTCTACTTTTCCTACTGTTTATAGAAACTAGAAAGTGACCAATACAAACTAAATTTTCTTGGGTTTTTCTTTACAAAACAGCATTTTGCCAAGTCTATGGCACGATCAAAGAACCTCACTGTGAACCTAGCAAATGTAGTTAACTACTGGATTATGAATTTTTTTAGAATTCGATTTAGCACGTCATTTGGAAATTGATTAGATTTGGTATATACAATTATTGTATATAGCTCAAAGCTGGTTAATGGCATGATGTATTGCGACATTCAGTCCACTATCTTGAAATGTTCATGGTTAACAACAACAAATCACATTGAATTGATCATAGCTCAGACATGTTCCAAATGTTAGAAAATTCAACTTGACTAAAATAAGTTGTGTTTGAAGAAAATGGTGCTGGGATTTACCTACTGTTGATAATGTTGTTTTTATAGTTTGTTGTATTGTATTCATTCAAAGCTTTTGAATGATTCATATTATCAAATTAATTCTCATAAAGTTAGAATATATACAATAAAAATTGTCAAATCAATTTTCCATCGGTGTTAAATCATTTTTGTGCATTTTGGTGAAGCGTCAGTTGTGTATACGTTTGATTTCTAGGAAAATACTATTGATTATAGTGTGGATTGGAGATTTATTTTGATTTCAAATGTCATATGGGATTTCGTATATTTTGATTTTGATTTTTGGGCACAACTGAGTTTGTTTATCATTTCGGTTTCATCCATAGAATTTTACCGTTTATCCGCATCTGTTTGAGCGGTTTCAGTTCACTAAATTTAAATCTTTCAAACATCTTGCCCTTGATCGAGGGAATCGATTATGAGGTTTATTAGGTTTCATTTGAGTGATGGTTATTTTTTATGATGGTTTTTTGAGTTTGGATTATTTTTATTTAGGGACTTAAGTGTAGGTGTCATTGTTCATGATAAATAAAGGAAATTTGGATCCTCTCACCAATCTCCACAATTGATTTACTATTTGATTTGTTTGAGATTGCTATTACATGGCAGATCTTTCTGGGGTTTTAGATATATTAACTTTACTATTGTAAATAAAGACCGGGGTTGAACGGGGTTAAAGATGCAACATAATCGATCAGATTAAATCTTCTTGCTTGAGAGCAATATTCAAGAGGAATACACGGTGAGGTGGTCGAAGTACATCATTGAGATTGGAGCAGAAGTTAGTACTCAAACACAGACCAGGAAACCTTGCTGAAGGTGAACGCTTCACAAAAGCTTATCTGTTGACACATATCACCTCCTACTCGTCTAGGAGGACACCAGTGCTTCGGAGATCACTGCCGAGGACACATCCTAGCTGTTCGAGAGGAAGACAGTAGTTCGAAAGAATATTATACAGGACGAAGCAGCGCTCGGGAGAACAGAGACTGCTATGACAAGCATAGAGCCGGAGCTCTACACTGAGGGGAGCTCAGTGCGCATCCAGACGAATTGGTTGTACTTCATTTTCCAATCGTTCTAGTGGATTGCTGCTTGTTGGAGTTGGGATAACTCCCTCACACGTACGGACACATTGTCCCGAAGTGGGTTACCATATATCTGTGTCATTACATTTACTTTCATTTTACGTTCACTCAAAACACTTTTGAAACATACTAATGCATTTTCACAGAGTTGTCATAACAACAGCTGGGACAAGTTCTATCACGGATTGTATAACTATAAGTGGTATCACAGCAGACATCTGACACACATGGTGAGATCATAAGAACGCAAAGATGAGTGGAGAGATATGGGGAGGCCTCCTAGTCTGAAGGATAAAGATTATGGCTACCGGAAGTCAAAGATGAAAGTCTATATCAAATCACTGAATGAGTATGCTTGAAAAGTAATTGTTGAAGGATGGTCAATGCCAACATTTATTATAGAGGACACTGATGATAATGTTTCAAAGTCAGAAGCTTTAAGGACATATGAAGAAAGGAAGCAGTGTCAAGAAAACAATCAGGCTTTTGTATGCCATCATAGCTTAAGTTATAAGAGAAATTACAAACTGATTGCCGGAGTGGAGGTGGTCAAAGATGCATGGAAGATTCTAGAAACAAATTTTGAGGGCGATTCAGAGGTGAAGAAAACTAGAATGCAGATGTTGAGCTAAGCTATGAGCAGCTAATGATTTCAACAATCGATAGATGGATATAGGGAACTAGGTAGGCATACTCGTAAGGCATGTGTTCAAAGCAGAGCAAGTAAAAAAGGTTCTCAGATCATTGTCTCAGAGATTTGATGTGAAGGTGACAACCATTGAGGAAACAATAGATCTAGAAAACATGAAGATGGATTCACTAATGTGATCACTCAGAGTTTATGAGATGAAGTTGAACAGTAGAAAGTCGATAGAGAAAAAGCCCAAAGGAATTGCTCCGAAAGGTGCTGTAACACATGCTGACTCAACATCTGATAAAGAGGTATATGATTATAAGGTAGCAATGCTGGCTAATATATTTAAGAAGTTTGTCAAAGAATGGACAGGAAGAAGCTAAACTATCTATCACGAGAATATCAAGGGAAGAAGGATGATCATAAGGATCATAATGAAAGGAGGCCTCCTATACAAAAAGAGAATAGTTTCAGAACAGGTGGAAGGAAACCGAATTTAATCCAGAAGAGTAGATTCGGTGTAGAGCATGTCATGGATATGGTCATACTCAAAGGCAGTGTGCGAACACCTTAATGAGAGAGAATGTTATGGTTGCCACCGATAGTGATGATGAGTCTGACGTTAATGAAGCAAAGATGAGAGAACAATTTTGTGGCTCTCACTAATATGGCTTATGAATACTCTGAATTACACAAGACGACAGAAGTTGTTGGACTAACTAATATAGATGCTGTTGAGGATACTAAGCATGACAGTGATTCCAACGATGGAGAAGAAATCACCGAAGAGATAATGCGTGATAAAATGAGAGAAATGTATGACAAATGAAAAATTATTGCTATGACAAATGGGAAACTTAGTACCACGATTACACAATTAAGAGAGCATAAATAAGATATGGAGAAAGAACTTGTCACAACAAAAATCAGACTCAATCAAGAGATTCGTGATCATGGCGAGACCAAGCAGGATACTCTTAATCTGAGGATTAGAATGAGAAAGCTAGCAAATGAGACCTAGAATAAGATCATCAAAAACCAAAAAACTGCTGGTGACAAATCTGGTGTACGAAGAACATTTGGTGGGAATAAAAGACCAACACAGTTAGTCAGAGCTGGTACTTACAACGAAGGTTACAGACCGCAGCAGAGAAAGGATCCTAACACAACACGGACTAGAGATACACAGATCTGCAACTATTGTGACCGACAGGGACATATATAGAGAAAGAGCAGAAAGTTTCAAGCAGCATACAAGTGTGCTGAGTCAAACACGATTCAGATATTGAAACCAAAGGAGGTATGTCTTGTTGCTTATAGTTCTACTTCGAGTATGAACAAAGATATGTGGTACTTTGATATTGATTGTTCAGCTCACATTACAAGAAATTCAAAATTTCTAAAAGACATTGCTCCTGTAGATGGAAGAGTAGTCACATTTGGAGATGGAGGAAGAGGTAGAATTATTGGAGTAGGAGTGCTGGATATACCTGGGGTCCCTAGTCTGACAAATATACTGTATGTAAAAGGACTGAAAGCAAATATCATTAGCATAAGTCAGATTTGTGATGAGTTGAAGGATGTGAAGTTCTCCAGAAATTTGCGTCGAGTTCTGAATTAAGATGGAGAATGTGTGACACGTAGTAGTCGATCAACTATTAACTGTTATTTATTAGACATTACAGGAGTAGTTGCTGAAACAAAATGCATGATGTCCAAAACAGATGAGATGGAGTTATGGTATAGGTGGCTGGGACATCTGAATCTAAAGGCTCTAAAGAAACTCTCAAACCACAAACTGGTCAGAAGACTTCCAAACATTAGAGGAGAGGAAACTAGAGTTAGTATAGAATGCCAGATTGTGAAGCAAACTAGAGCGAGTCATTCAGCAACTACTAAGATAAACACTAAGATTATTTTGGAGTTATTACATTTTGATCTTGTAGGACCCTCTCAAGTAGAGGGAATAAGAGGAAAGAGGTATGCCTTAGTAAGTGTTGATGAATTTCTAGATTTACGTGGGTTAATTTTCTCCGGGAAAATCAGAAACTACTGAACACCTATTTCAGCTGATTACTAGACTGCAACATGAGAAAGGACAATCTTGTCTATTTATCATAAGTGATCATGGAAGGGAGTTTCAGAATTAGTCTTTTGAGGAATTCTGCAGGCAGGAAGGAATTTCACATCAATTCTCTTCACCATTGTACCACAACAGAAGGGAGTAGTGGAGAGGAAGAATAGATCGATAATGGAGATGGAGAGAACACCGTTACGAGCAAAGAACGTAGCACTGCACTTCTGGCCGTAACCTCTAAATACAGCTTGTCACATACTTGACCGTGTAACACTACGGGGGAGTACTGACAAAACGTCTTATTAGATCTGGACAAGTAAGAAAGCTACTGTTAAGTATTTCCATGTATTTGGAACAACTTGCTAAGTTCTGGATAACGGGGACTATAAATAGAATCTAGATGCCAGGAGTGATGAAGGCATTTTTCTAGATACTTCCATAACAGTCGTGCCTACAGAGTCTACAACAAAAGGATCAAAACGATTATAGAATCTTCAAATGTAGTGGTTGATGACAGAGAAACAAAGGAGGCACAACAATTAGATACATGGACCCCACTGAATGTTGAGACTGGTGATGAATAGGAAAGAAACAATGGTACATGTGATGCAGAGGACGAACCACTAGTTGATGAGGACCATGCTAAGGAAAGTTCTGATGAAGAAGAACAGATTGAGAGTTGAATTCATCTAGACATGTTCAGAAGCATCATCCCTTGACTAATGTCATAGGCAGTCCAGATAGGAGCATGGTCACCAGAGGAGTGAAAAAGAACTATCGAGAGATGATACAATTTGCTAGCTTTGTGTCCAACATTAAACCTAAAGGTGTGCAGGATGCCCCAACAGATGAGTACTGAATGTTAGTTCCGCGACCAGATGGTGTCAATGTGATTGGCACAAAATGGGTGTTCAAGAATAAGATCGATGAATCAGGGAACATCACCGGAAACAAAGCAAGGTCGGGTGCGCATGGTTATTCAAAGATTGATAGAGTTGACTTTGAGGAAGCCTTTGCACTAGTGACCCGATTGGAAGCTGTCAGAATTCTTATGGCCTTAGCTTGCTACTTCAATTTCATATTGCATCAGATGGATGTTAAATGTGCGTTCTTGATCGGTGTGTTATAAGGTGTATGTAGCACAACCTAAAGGTTTTTTGACTCACATCACCCAGATTATGTGTATTGCTTGAGGAAAGCGTTGGAAGGACTGAAATAGGCGCCTAGAGCCTGATATGAACGATTAACTACTCCGCCAAGGCTATGAGCGAGGGGGAGTAGATACAACACTATTCATTAATCATTAAACGAACTAGCTCAAGTTTTATAGTTGCGCAGATATATGTCAATGATATAGTATGTGGAGCAATTCGTGGAAATACACCAACGTATTTCTTGGGTTATCAGGTAAACCAACGTATTTCTTGGGTTATCAGGTAAACCAAAAGAAAGATGGCATCTTTATCTCGCAGAGCAAATACACAAGAAATTTGGTGAAAAAATTTAGGATGGAGAAAGTAAGCCATGAGCGGATACTTGCTACTACCAATCAGAAGGTGACTAGAGATGATGCTGGTGCAAATGCTGATCAACAGAAGTATAATTGGGAGTCTTCTGTATCTAACCGCAACCAGAACTGACATTATCTATGCAGTAGGAGTATGTGCTCGAACCAAGCCAATCCAAAGGAGAGTCTTGTGTCTCAGGTTTAGAGAATTATACGATATGTTGAAAGAACTACTGAGCTGGGGCTTTGGTGCACAAAGGACACTACTACTAGCATTGTTGGATTCTGTGATGCAGATAGGGTAGCAATGTCGATGATAAAAAAGCACTTCAAGAGGATTCTTTTACATTAGAAGCAATCTGGTTTCATGGTTTAGTAAGAAATAGAATAGCATCTCTCTTTCGATTGCACAAGCTGAGTACATAGCAGCTGGAAGTAGTGTGCAACAGATGATGTGGATGAAGCATATGCTACAGGAGTATGGTGTGAAACATGATGTTATGACACTCTATTGTGACAACATGAGTGCATAAGCATATTGAAGAATCTGGTCCAACATACACAAACAAAGCAAATAGAGTTCAGCCATCATTTCATTCGTGCGCTTGTTAAGAGAAAGGGGTTGGTTCTAGCCCATACGCGCACATACTATCAAAAGGCTAATATTTTTACCAAAGCACTAAGCATAAAACAATTCGAGTCCTTGAGGTTTGAATTGGGACTATGTATGGTCGAGAACTACTCTGACAGGTGTTTTGGTAGTCCTTTCATTAGAAAGGGGCAAATATATGGATTAGCAGAAAATGATAATGGAAATGTCCTACGTAAACTTCAGTTGATGTTATAACATTTTCTATATGTGTGCTATCTCTGATCTGTAACAATTTGAGTGAATTATTGAAGCAGAAAATTAGGAATATGTGAGGATATTTCGGAAGATGAATCGTCTCCTTTGGAAACTTAGCCAATCTCTACCAAAAACAAAATTTTGAATTCCAAAATTATCTCCCACAAATCTCAGACAAACCTCGCAAACCCTCCCTAAATCTGCAAAAATGGTGAACACAAGGACATTAGCATCCAAAGCCAGCGCTGCACTTGCAGCAACGGAGGAGCAGATCCGTCCAGATGTTGGCAATAAGGCTTCGGCGACCAAGAAGGGGACAAAGAAATCAGTTCCTTAGAAGAAGGGTGTGAACGTGGAGAAGTGCATAGCAACTTACGGAGTTGAGAAGAAAGCTACTAAATCCAAATCCAAAAAGGCTGAGAAAGAAGCAGAATAATAGAAATTCGCGGAAATTTTGGCAGAAAGGCAGAAAGAGGAGGAAGAAGTGAGGCTCCAAGCAGAAGCTGCTGCTAAAGAGAGATAGATGAAGCTTGCCGAGGAATTAGCCACAATATCATGTGTAGAGGCTAAGGCCAGAGCAACAGAAGAGAGAGCCAGGGGTGAGGGTGAAGAGGCCGAAAAGAAAGCAGCAGAGGCTAAGGCTGCAGAGAAAAAGGTGAGAGCAACCAGAGAACGGGCGGATTAGCTGAAGAGAGAAGTTGCAGAACTGGAATTATTGGTGAGAGTTACCGAGGAGATGGAGCAAGTACCAGAGGTTGAGGTAGCACAAATCCAATTACCGATAATAAAACTGATAGCCTTGTTGAGCATATTACTGCTGTTGATGATTCTGTGAATATTGATGAGATTGTTCAAGCTGTGATTGCTGAGAATATTGCGGATGAGATAAGAACAACTATTGGTGAAGCTGTGGATGATGAGGTCGCTAGACCTGCTGAGGAAATGAATGTTACAACTGGTGATGACGTGCAAAATGTAGGTGTTGATATGGATACCCTCGGTACTGATGCAGGTGAGTTGATGTTGTTGATGAGGAACTGAGTGGAGATGAGTCTAGTGAGTCTTCAAAGGTGGTTTCTGAAGAGGATGAAGCAGTGGAGGGAGATTAGAATGAATCAAAAAGTGAGTCCGCATCAAAAGAGATAGAAGAGTACGTGCTAAGTCCTGAGGAGGTTGAAAAGGAGAATGAGCAGACGGAATATGTCGAGCTAACAGATTCAGATAACAGCCTACCAACACTAGAGGATCAGGACATGGATGTTGATGAGACTTTACTAGATGCAGAAGGTACATATATAGAGGATGTTGAGGAACTAGCTACTACAAATGTTGAGCAACCCGAACCAAGCATAACCAAAAGAGGACCAAAAACTACATCTGATGACCAGCTTGCACAGAAAAGACAACGAACAACAAAACCTATTGGCATTATGAGGAATCAAGTATGGTTCTTGGATAGAGCGAGGGCAGAAAAATGGAAGCATGTTTAGAAAAGGTGTTTGGTTCTAGAAAGGGTATCAAATGAGGACAAGTTCTCCTCAAAGTATATGATAGAGCTGTTCAAGAAAGCTGGGTTGTATCAGTCGTTGAAGATGGCAAAGAGGCTCGATGAGTCGTTGGTCAGAGAGGTCATAGCAAACCTAGGTGATGAGTTTGGTGATATTACCAGCAAGGAGTATGGGTGTGTATGGAGCCAGGGGAGCTTGATTTATGAGTTGGCTACATCTCAATGCCCCGAGCTGAAGAAGTAGAACATAAAGCTTTCAAAGGAGCCTGATGTTCTTGTGAGTGATCACTAGTTATTTAAGGGAAAACATGTCCTCGACATCCCGTTGCCTACAAAGGAGAGGTTGCAGCTAAGATATGTAGAAGGCATTATCGTAGAGTCGAGCCCAGCATTCTATTGTATTAGAAGGAGCATGGTAAGGAGGATGATAGCCTTGTTGGAGGGAGAAAGGAAGACTCTAATGGAGTCGGTTGAAAGTCAGAACAGACGCATCAAGAAGATTGTCCAGATGTTAGTGACCCCTGCTATCATCAACAGAGAGCTCCAGACGATGCTGAGTATTAAGATGAATGTACTCCTACCAACTGATCGTGTATGCCCGTATGTGTGGGTAACTTGAGCTTTTGTTCTTGCTTTTATTTTTGAACCGTTGGACATGTATACCCCTTGCCATATTTGTGGCAAAAAGGGGGAGAATATTGCAGGGGTAGTTTTTTTTATGATTTTTTGCGTTGATTGCTCATGCATGATCTAACTGCTAACTGTAAGTAGGGCTGCCTATGTATGTTTTTCAAAAACTGTCAAGGGGGAGATTGTTAGTCCCATAAGATGTATGGCACATTTTTGAGCAAAATAGATATAAAAAGTAGTTAGATCAAAGTTAGAATAGTAAGTAACTCTAGGCACAAAATTGGAAGATGAAGATGCAACACAAGATGCTACAACAAGACTGAATGCGCGGCAGAGGAGTTCATGACAATATCGGAAGGTGCATATCCTGGAGATTAGAATATTCGAGAAAATAATTAAGCATATTGCAGATTTACGAATATCTTGGAGCCATAAGGAGATTTGGCTCAGTATTCTTAAACCGTATTTTGAAAACATAATCCCTATCTTTTACAAAAGAGTATAACTAAAAAAATATTTAAACACATATTTGTTAGAAATTTTTTATGGATTACGGGGATATAAGTAGGAGTGGAATGGGGTTGAAGATGCAATGCAATCAATCAGATTAAACCCTCTTTCTTGATAACAATATCCAAGAACAATAGACGGTGAGGTGGTCGAAGTACATCATTGAGATTTGAGTGTAAGTTAGTACTCAGACACATAGATCGGAGACTCCTGAAGGTGAACGTTTCACAAAAGCTTATCTGTTGACAAAGAACATGTCCGGGCGGAAACCAGTGCTTTAGGAGATCACTGCAGAGGACACGTCCTAGCCGTCTGGAAGGAAGCCAGTAGTTTCGGAGAATACTCTAGAAGACGTTGCATGGTTCAGGAGAAAAGAGGCTGCTGTGACAAGCCATAGAGCGGTAGCTCTACACTGAGGGGAGCTCAGTGCGCATTCAGACGAGCTGGTAGTAGAAGAGCTTAAAGAGGGAGTCTTGCAAGTTTGTACTTCGTTTTCCAATCGTTCTAATGGACTGCTGCTTGTTGGAGTTGAGATAACTCCCCTAGACGTACGGTCTTCGTCATTGGATTTACTTTCATTACTTTAGGTTCACTCGAAACACTTTCGCAGCATACTAATGCTTTTCCACAGAAGTTGCCATAACAATAGCGGGAACAAGTTTTACCACGCACAATAGAACTACAGTATATATCAATTGTCTCTTTTATTTAAATATTGAAACACTATTTGCATGCATCAGATGAGCGTGTCATTTTCAATTTCTAACAGAGTTATGGCACTGGTGGTTGTTTGGTAATGGAACAATTATAGTAGATTCATTTATTAATTAGTTGTTAAAGTAGTATTTTTCTATAAAACATGGTACTATTATAGTGGTTTTCTTCAGTTGTTTGAAGTAAATTATGTGCACAAAAACATACAACTAAGTGAATAAGAAGTGAATTTAAATAAGTCCATATGCAAAATCACCAGCCTAATCAGTGGATTTCATATCTAAATGGTTCGAAATTTGCAAAATAACATAAAAATAAATGTGCACTGGTTGCAAATAAAATCTCATTCAGTGAGGTGTGAGATTAAGATGTGGACTATTTTTAAATGTACTTATATATACTATGAATGTAAGAGCAAGCAATCGGTTTGTTTAACAGCGGTGGTCGCACTATTAGACTTATATTTACATATCAACCTCTACATGTCCGTGCATGCCCGTAATTTTTGCCATTTGGTTGTTAGAAGATAGTTTTCAAGAATATTGTATAGTACTTTTTTGCTAAGTACTACAATAGCATGTAGCTAGAAAAGGAGAATAATGAAAGCAAATATATATTATCAATTTATACTTCACAAGTACGACTTAGATTACAAACCACATACTCATGAAGGTGAATTCAATTTCTCTCCAATACACAACAGATATCTAAGAGAAAAGATACAACTACGAATGTGCTTGTGTTGATCTTTATTATGAAAACAAAAAATGACATATGGCAATCTTCAAAGGTCTCCAGTTTCATTATTGGTCATTGCATCTTGAATGTGACGATGAGAATATTTCTCACATCTCCTTTTATCAATGCACTGGAATCTTTACCTGCTAAAACATGCATGCCTTTCAGTTTGTAAAATGAGAATCAATGTCACATAGGTACAGAATATTCTTGTAAATAATCGTATGAATTATGAACCGGTTGTAAATGATAACTACCTAAAGTAATTTGAAAATTACCTAAATTGGAGACCCAGATCGTCATTTAACTAGTAATGATGAGGAGGTGGGGGAGATGTGTATTTATAAACCGGTGAGGGTGGTGGAGGAGATTTGTATTTGTAAACCGGTGTGGGCGGTGGAGGAGATTTGTACTTGTAAACCGGCGTAGGTGGTGGAGGAGACTTGTACTTGTAAGTCGGTGGTGGTGGAGACTTGTATTTGTAGACCGGAGTAGGAGGTGGTGGTGATTTATACTTGTATACTGGTGTAGGTGGTGGAGGTGATTTGTACTTGTACACGGGTGTAGGTGGTGGGGGTGATTTATATTTATATATTGGAGTTGGTGGGGGAGGAGAGATTTGTACTTGTATACCGGGGTTGGTGGTGGAGGTGATTTATATTTGTAGACAGGAGTCGGAGGTGGTGGTGATTTATACTTGTACACGGGTGTAGGTGGTGGGGGTGATTTATATTTATATATCGGAGTTGGTGGGGGAGGAGATTTGTACTTGTATACCGGGGTTGGTGGTGGAGGTGATTTATATTTGTAAACAGGAGTCGGAGGTGGTGGTGATTTATACTTGTATACTGGTGTAGGTGGTGGAGGTGATTTGTACTTGTACACAGGTGTAGGTGGTGGGGGAGATTTATATTTGTATACTGGAGTTGGTGGGGGTGGAGATTCGTACTTGTACACCGGGGTTGGTGGTGGAGGTGATTTATATTTATAAACAGGAGTCGGAGGTGGTGGTGATTTATATTTGTATACTGGTGTAGGTGGGGGTGGAGATTTGTATTTGTACACCGGTGTTGGTGGTGGAGGAGATTCATATTTGTAAACTGGAGTAGGTGGTGGTGGTGATTCATACTTGTAAACTGGAGTAGGTGGCGGTGGTGATTCATACTTGTAAACTGGAGTAGGTGGCGGTGGTGATTCATACTTGTACACTGGTGTTGGTGGAGGAGGAGATTCATATTTGTATGTGGCATTTGTAGATGATGGAAGAGTAAGAGCCACAAATGCTACCAAAATAGTGGCAATGAGAAATGTCATGGAGGGATTTTTAGGCATTTCCATTGCTTGAAAGATACTGAAAGCTTTTGTGATTGATAAGAATTTGATGCAGTCTTATTTATAGACCAGGATGCAAGTCTTTTACCCTCCTACTAATTAATATAATCTTTGTTTATGCTTGATTAGGAAATGGCAAGTTGTTCTATATCATTTAACTAACTGTATAAGAAATTAAGTTACAAATGAATGTGAGCTCATTTGAGAATTGGTAAAAAATTGACTTTTTATTGTGATTGTTTAATGTGACGGCTCTTAAACTTTTAGGAAGATTTAACTCGAGCAACCACATAAAATTCTTTTACTTTCATTAGTTGGGTATATAAATTGAAACATAACTTCTTCAAATCCATTATGTCTACTTTTCTTGCTGTTTATAGAAAGTGACAAATACAAACTTAGTTTTCTTGGGTTTTTCTTTACAAAACAGCATTTTGCCAAGTCTATGGCACGATCAAATAACCTCAATGTGAACCTGGCAAATGTAATTAACTACTGGATTATGAATTATTTAGAATTCGATTTAGCACGTCATTTGGAAATTGATTAGATTTGGTATGTACAATTATTGTATATAGCTCAAAGCTGGTTAATGGCTATGATGTATTGCGACATTCAGTCCACTATCTTGAGTTGTTCAGGGTTAACAACAACAAATCACATTGAATTGATCATATCTCAGACATGTTCTAAATGTTAGAAAATTCGACTTGACTGAAATCTTGTGTTTGAAAAAAATGGTGTCTCGAATATCCTACTTTTGATAATGTTTTTTATACAATGTGTTTGTATTTGTTGAAAGCTTTTGAACGGTTCATATTTTAATTCCCATAGAGTTAGAATATATACAATAAAATTGTTAAATCAATTTTCCTTCAGTGTTAAATCATCAGTTGTCTATAGGTTTGATTTCTAGAAAGTTAATATCGATTATATATAATGTGGAGTGAGAAATATCTTGATTGCTTATGCGATATGGACTTCCAAATATTTTAATTTAGATTTTAGGGCACAAGTGAGTTTGTTTATCATTTCAGTTTCAACCATAGAATTTTACCGTTTATTTGCATCTGTTTGAGGCTTCAGTTCACTAAATTTTAATCTTTCAAACATCTTCCCCTGATCAAGAGAATCGATTATGAGGTTTATTAGGTTTCATTTGGATGAAAGTTATTCTTTTATGGTGGTTTTTTGAGTTTGGATTAATTTTATTTGGGAACTTAAGTGTAAATCTCATTGTTCATATTAATTGAAGGGAATTTGGATCCTCTCACCAAACTCCACAATTAATTTTCTATTTCATTTGTTTGAGTTTCCTATTATGTGGCGGATATTTTTGGGGATTTAGGTGTATTAGCTTTATCACTATAAATAAGGAAATTATTTAATGCACCGAGTTGGGAATTTTGAATACTATCTACAGGGAATTTTATATTAGAAAATTATTTAATGCATCATAAATAAGGAAATTATTTAATCTAATTGAGTGCATCAAATCTCCAACCCCGTTCCACTCTTATTATATCCCCAAATCCCTAAAAAATCTCCAACAAATAAACAAATATTTGTTAGATAGATTTTTTCTGAAAATGGGTTTTCAAATTTTGGTTGGAGAATATCTGAGCCATATCTTCGACTCCAAGATATTCGTGAATTCGCAACATGCATATATTCTGAGAATCATGATTGTCTAGAAATACACATCGCCCAGTTTTGCCGCGAACTAATCTGCTGCGCATTCAGCTCTTACTGTAGCATCTCGTGTTGCATCTTAATCTTCCATTTAGTTAGTTACTATTCTAACTTTGATCTAACTACTTTTCATATCAACTTTTCTCCAAACGTGTCATAGATCAATGAGACTAACAATGTCCCCATTGGCAGTTGTTTGGCAAAACATACATAGTCAGTCCTACTCAAAGTTAGTAATGAGATCATACATAAGCTACCATGCGCAAAACATCAAAAACTAACCCAAACTAACCCCCAAATTAATCTCCCTCTTTTTCCATAAACACGCCAAGAGGTATACATGGTCAACAGTTCAAAAGAAAGCAAGAACAAAAAAGTTCAAGTTACCCTCATAGACGGGCATACATAATCAGTTGACGGGGGTCCAAGCATCTCAAGCCTTAGCACCTTTGATGCGAGCTGTTGCTGATAACGGAGTTCCACAAGCATCTAAACTATCTTTGCATACGACGGTTCTGGCTCTCGATAGAGTTCATGAGCGCGTCCTCTCTATCTCCAGCATGGCTATCATCCTGCTCACCATGCTCCTCCCTAGGGGTCGGTAATGGGCCCGGTATAGGGTGGGTCGTGCAGGGAACAATCATTTTTGAGGCGTCCGTTTGATATTTTTAGAGTATGGTCGGGCAGGGTAGAGTAATTTTCAAAGCCTTAGACGGGCAGGATAACCCTAGGGTTCAAAAGGGTAAGGTAGGGTATAACCTAATATAAATGAATTGATTTTATTTTTATTTATATAAAATAATTTTATTTATTGCTAGTTCAAAATATGTTTAATAACTCGAATACTTGTGCATATCGTCATTGAGTAGTGTCTTACGGTTTGGGTAAACTAAGGTATATTTCGGATGGGTACAAAAGGGTATGAACGGGCAGGGTTCGGGGGTAGGGTATCAATTATACTACCCATACCTAGCCATGGGTGATCGGGCAGGATCAATTTCGGGTCAAGAGTCGGGTAGAGTAGGGTATAGGGTCGGATCATAATAGGGTAACTCAAAAGGTAAAATTGAGTTAGGGTAAATTGGAGAGGCCTGCTGACGTGTGCGGTTTAGTCGATAGATATTCTAACACGCAACTCAAAAGAATTTATAGAACTAGGGGTGACCTAGTGTCGAACCCAAGGGAACAGTGGAGTTAAGCTATACTTCTTTAAAATCTTTTTTCAAAATAGTTCTAAAGTGTTTTATTTATTTAAAGGGCAGTATTATTTATTCTAAAGGCAATATTTAAAAGAATGGATTTGTTATCAAATATTAAAAACTATGACAAGGATGAGAATCCTCCACTAATACTTATGGTTCCACTCAAACAAGATATAGATTATATATTCCTTCTTGATGACAATTTAATATAGAACGTATATATATGATAATATAAATCCTCACTCCCGTGTTAGATTTATATTATAGAATTTAGACTGAGTAGCATTAGCATACGAATCCTCACTCCCGTGTTAGATTCGCACGTAAACATCTACTCGACTAGCTTCATTCCTCCCGGTGTTTTCACTAATCTGTCCAAATACGCTTATCAATACATTCATGCACCAAATATACTCGCTGCTCCTGCTTTGCTAATATATTCGATCTAATGGTTGTATTGATTCCTAAATAGTCTAAGTTCACCTCCCGGTCCTTTCCTAGAAAATACTACTCGACCTACTCTTCTAGACGTTTTGTCGGGACACCTAGACGTAGTGCTCGGGTATGATTCAACA
The DNA here is from genome assembly GCA_006409495.1 of Sedum album. Lineage (NCBI taxonomy): Eukaryota > Viridiplantae > Streptophyta > Magnoliopsida > Saxifragales > Crassulaceae > Sedum > Sedum album. The sequence goes on along the minus strand of QZGG01001920.1, from coordinate 20,312 downwards.
CACATAATAGTCATACAAAAATTGATTCATGTAAATTAGATAATCATGTTCAAGTTATTCATAAGCATTAGGGATTCATCAAATCCCCATCATAAGGAAACTACTCACTCATCTCGAGTGAGAATGCAAACATGTTCAAAGATTGTAAATAAAATGATTGTAAATAAAACAAGAGTAAAGTTTAGAAATTCTCAGTGATTGATGATCCACGGTCGAGCTCCAAGCTGCTGCTATTCTCCTCGTTATCTCGAGTACAAAATTAGGTTGAATGATCTTCTGTAATTTAAACGGTCTTCGAGCTCTCTCGGCTCTCTTCTTCACTTGGTTACTCGACTTCAATCTCAATCACTTGATCGGGGGGTAGGGTCTCTGCCCTCCTCTCTTTGCTCGGTGTCTCTTGTGATGCTTTTATAGTGAAGAGCAATCAAAGGGGTAGAGTTGAATGAAAGGTCTTGCTTTAACTCCCGTTATAAATGGTCGAGCAAATGGAAAGTCTAGCTTATCCACTCATCTTAAATGATCGAGTAAATGGAAAGTCTAGCTTATCAACTTGTATTAAATCACTCGAGTGAATGAAGAGAATCCATACGAAGAGTCTTGATCACGTGATGACTTGCTCGAGCAGTGTATTTACTCGGTCGAGTAACATGAGTCTTTGGCTTGCTTTAGCTCGAATCAAGTACTTTAGTACACTCGGTCTAAGGATTGCAGAAATGCTCCCAATTACGTCTGATTTAGGCCGAATTCACGTGCTTTTCCTCATATTTCCATGTATGCTCCTTTGTAAGGTATAAATTGTGTTTTTGACCTGAAACATTAATCAAAGTATCAAAAGTAATATATTTTACGTCCTAATCATAGGAAATAAGCATGAAAGTAGGGGCTTAAAATAGACATTTCTAACACTGATCACCTGCGCCTCACAATGCTCCCAAATGTCGAACTGGTCCCTCCAGCAACACCTCCAACAAACTCTAGACCAATCTCTCCTCAGCAGGCAGTGGGATGTCAAGGACATGCTTTCCCTTAAACAGGGCGCATCTTCTTTTTCAGCTCTAAGCATTGAGATACAGCCATCTCATGAACCAGGGATGGAAATCCAATGTTGAGGTTCACTCCCTTAAACATTGCGTGCTCAGCTATCTGATAAAAAATAACCTTCTCCACATTTATTCTCTTTTCATCTCTTATTGCTTCTTGCACCAAAGCATACATTTTGCTGATCTTAGCCACGTTCAGAGAGGTGTACTAGTTATGTTGGCCTACGACATGTATTAGTGCATGCTTTACTGATAGGACTGCTGACGTCAACTCTGTTGACCATCTGGAAAGCGATCCTCTTGTCAATTTTCTACCCTTCGCATTCCAGTCCAGGTCTACCTCTTCCTATTTATGTACAATGTTGAATTACCTCTGGAGTAATCTTGGCCAGGCTCCCCCAGGTCCATACACACCCATACTCCTTACTTGTAGTCTCGCCAAACTCATCACCAAGGTTAGCTATAGCCTCTCGGGCAACTGATTCATCAAACCTCTTCGCTATCTTTAGTGACTGATGCAGTCCAGTCTTCTTAAACAGCTCTATCATATGCTTTGAGGAGAATCTATCCTCATTTAGTAGTCTCTTAGGAACCAAACATCTCTTCTGAACAATTTTCCCTTTATCTTCCCTTGTTTTGTCTACTAATCAAACTTGATTCCTCATCCCGCCTATTAGTTTAGTCGTTCGTTGTCTCTTTTCCGCATGCTGATCATCAAAAATATTGTTTGATCCTCGTTTAGTTGTGCTAGGATCTAGCTGCTCAACACTTATAACGACTCTTACTTCAACATCTGTCGTATCTGCTTCTTCTGAATCCGCTGTAATCTAATTATCAAAATCTATGTCTTAGTCCTCGTCCTTTGGTGTTGGCAAGCTCTCATCAAATTCGTTCAATTCAATGTAAATAGACTGCTCTATCTTTTTTCAATTTCCTCAAGACTCGGCACATACTCATCGGTCTCGTTGGATACTGGCTCATTTTCTAACTCAACATCATCTTCCTCCATAGCTTCATTTTCTTCAGAAACCTCTTTTAAAGATTCATCAGACTCATCTTCATTATGTTCCTCATCAACAACACAGACCCTCCTGCATTAGTTTTAGGAGTATCCATATTCACCTCTTCTACAATAACTGCCTTAGCGATTTCCTCGTCGCCACCTTTTGTGACATTCATGTTCTCTACAAGTCTACTGACCTCCTCAACCACAACTTCACCAGCAGCTGTACTCAACTCCTTCACAACATTCGTAGCAATACCCGTTTGCACAATTTCATCAACATTAACATAATCATGAACAGCTGGCTCAACATACTCAACAAGGTTATCAGTTCTACTAGCAATATTCTCAGTAGCTGGAGTTGATGTTACCTCAACCTCAGGCACTTTGTCTTGCTCCAATTCCTCTACGGCCTTAACCAATAATTCTAATTTTGCAGCTTGTCTCTTCAACTGCTCAGCCCGTTCTTTAGCTGCTCTCACCTTTTCTTCCACAGCCTTAGCCTCTGCGACTCTAGCTTTCTCTTCTGCTGCTTTAGCTTTAGCCTCTGCGGCTATGGCTTGCACAACTACAACACTACTACAAATTGGTCTTTTAACAACGCTTAAATATAAGCGTGTTAAAAAAATTGACATATGACAGCGCTTAAATGGTTAAGCGCTATCTATTATAAGAATAAAACAACATTTTTTGTAAAATATTGTTAAAAATAAATGACAGCGTTTATTCAAATAACTGTTGTCTTATACATACAACAGCGCTACTTTAAAAGGCACTGTTGTATCTTTGTTTTCAACATCGCTTAAACAAATAAGCGTTGGGGAAAATATAGATACAACAATGTTTAAATAAATAAGCGTTGTTGTAACTCATGATTTAACCCTAGTAATTTCTAAACTTCAAGTTTTTACTAACACTCAAGTCCCCGTTTCTCCAATTTTACCGGCCGTCATCGAATCTCAGTCCATCCGCACTTGCACTGTATTTTTGAAGCCAAATTCTTGAACATTCAAGCATTTGAACGCTCCGTTTACTTCATCATTCATCAAGCTCCAACAACTCTCGATCCGATACTCCCTAAACCATAACTTTTAGTTTGGTGATATTTGTAATTGTGTTTTATTAATCTTCCTTTAAATTGTTAAATTGTGGTATGGTGTTTGATCATGCATTATTTTGACGAATTTGTAGAAATGGATAATCTTCACATCAAGAATGACAATATTAGTGATGATTGCGCGGGAGAATGTTCCGCGCTCGCTAAGATAGGAAGGAGGGCCAACTTACCTAACCAAATTTTGTAAGGAGAGAAGCACTTCTCAGACAATGTCGATGATTGACTTTAATGAAATAGGACATCCAATCGGTCCAAACAAATCGATTTGGGGAAGTGCACTTTGCCTGGTGGCATGAACACGAGTTCCTATTACTTTTCCTAACTGGAGGCTAGTGCCTACAGAGTTGAAGAACCTCGTGTGGAGCGACATTAAGGCAATAATGAAAATGTGATTTCTTTTGGAATTTTGTGTTTGAAGTGATTCTTACATGGATGTTATTTTACATATCAATTTACAATTTGATACTATATATGCAACTCCATTTGAAATGATTTGTGCTTTTTACTTATTTTTGTCCATAGGCAAAATTTGATGTATCGGATGCTCACAAGAAGCAGGAATTTTGTGGAGAATTTCAAGACCTCCCTTACAAAAGATTACATCAAGGGTCAGAAGAAAGAAGAAGATCTCACACTAGTTTATCGGTTCATTACACCAGATCAGTGAGCATAGTTTGTGGCTTGGAGGAGAACATAAGAATATGAAAAGGAGGCTTTGAGAGCTGCCGAGAAGCACGCCTCAACAAGTATCACCATGCTACCTCTCGAGGCGGATACATGCGTGCTGAAGAATTCCTGAAAAAAAAAGAGAAATTTGATCAGCTTCAGGCTATATGAATCTATGAGGAATGTTATGTAGAGACCATTTCGGTTGAGAGACATGAAGTATGGAAAAAAGCTAGGCAGAGAAAGACTGGTGATTATGTGTGCACGCATCGGATGAGCGTGTCGTTGACACATTTTAACGGAGTTGTGGTTGTTTGATGATAGACCAATTATAGTAGACTTATTTCGTAATTAATTGTTAAAATAATAATATTCTGCAAAACATGATATTATTCTAGTAATTTTCTTCGATTGTCAGAAATTAAAAGTAAATTATATGCAATAAATAAATAACTAAGTGGGCTTGAAGTGAATTTAAATATGTCCATATGTAAAATCTCTAGCCTGATGGTATATCTGAATTGTTCGAAATATGCAAAAAACGTATAAATAAATGAGCATTGGTTGCAAATAAAATCTCTTCGGGTGAGGTGTAAGATTAAGATGTCGACTAGTTTGATTTGTTATGTACTCTCTTCGTCCGCTATTATAGTGAACGTTTGGTATTGAGCACAGAGATTAAGAAAATATGAAAAAAGTGAATATGTGAAAATAATAAATGAAGAAAGAGAAGAGTTGTGAGAGATGAATCGAGTAAGAAATGATTTGATAGATAATCAATAATGAAAAAAGTTAAAGGTAGGGTAATAAATTATGGAAAAAAATTAATGTGAGAATAGAAAGAAAAGTGAGAATGTCCATTAATGGAACTTTGAAGTATATTCTGAGATATCCAAATAGGAAACATTAATTAAAATATCAGACGGAGAGAATACCTATATTTACAATGAATGCAAGAGCAAACAACCGGTTCCATTCATAGTTGTGATCGCACTATCAGATATATATTTCCATAGCAACGTTTACATGTCCATGCATGAACGTAAATGTTGCCATTTGGTTGTTAGAAGATAGTTTTCATGAATATTGTATATTTCTTTTCTTGCTAAGTACTACATTAGCATGTAGCTAGAAAAAGGAGAATAATGAAAGCACATATATATTATCAATTTATACTTTACAAGTACAACATAGATTACAAAGCACAGACACATGTAGGTGAATTCAATTTCTCTTCATTACACAGCAAATATCTAAGAGAAAAGACACAATTATGAATGTGCTTGTGTTGATCTTTATTATGAAAACAAAAAATCACAAATTGCTGTCTTCAAAGGTCTCCAGTTTCATTATTGGTCATTGCATCTTGAATGTGACGAAGAGAATGTTTCTCACATCTCCTTTTTTCAATGCACTAGAATCTTTACCTGCTAAAACATGGCGTGCCCTTCGGTTGGTAAAATGAGAATCAAAGTCACATAGGTACAAAACATTCTTGTAAATAATTATATGAATTATGAAACGGTTGTAAATGATAATTGCCTAAGTAATTTAGAAATTACCGGAATTGGAGACCCAGATCATCATTTACTAAGTAATGGTGAGGAGGTGGGGGAGAAGGTATTTGTAAACCGGTGTGGGTGGAGAGGAGACTTGTACTTGTAGATTGGAGTTGGTGGTGGGGGAGATTTGTACTTATAAACTGGGGTTGGGGGCGGAGGAGACTTGTACTCGTAAGTCGGTGGTGGTGGAGACTTGTATTTGTAGACTGGAGTGGGGGGTGGTGGTGATTTATATTTGTATACTGGTGTAGGTGGTGGAGGTGATTTGTACTTGTACACGGGAGTAGGTGGTGGGGGAGATTTATATTTGTATACCGGAGTTGGTGGGGGTGGAGATTTGTACTCGTAGTGTAGTACACCGGAGTTGGTGGTGGTGGAGACTTGTATTTGTAGACTGGAGTCGGAGGTGGTGGTGATTTATATTTGTATACTGGTGTTGGTGGTGGAGGTGATTTGTACTTGTAGACGGGTGTAGGTGGTGGGGAGATTTATATTTGTATACCGGAGTTGGTGGGGGAGGAGATTTGTACTTGTAAACTGGAGTTGGTGGTGGAGGAGATTTCATATTTGTAAACTGGAGTAGGTGGTGGAGGTGATTCGTACTTGTACACAGGTGTTGGTGGAGGAGGAGATTCATATTTGTAAACTGGAGTAGGTGGTGGAGGTGATTCGTACTTGTACACAGGTGTTGGTGGTGGAGGAGATTCATATTTGTACACTGGAGTAGGTGGTGGTGGTGATTCGTACTTGTATACCGGTGTTGGCGGTGGAGGAGATTCATATTTGTACACCGGTGTTGGTGGTGGGGGAGATTCATATTTGTAAACTGGAGTAGGTGGCGGTGGTGATTCGTACTTGTACACCGGTGTTGGTGGAGGAGGAGATTCATATTTGTATGTAGCATTTGTAGATGATGGCAGGGTAAGAGCCACAAATGCTACCAAAATAGTGGCAATGAGAAATGTCATGGAGGGATTTTTAGGCATTTCCATTGCTTGAAAGATACTGAAAGCTTTTGTGATTGATATGAGTTTTATGCAGTCTTATTTATAGATCAGGATGCAACTCTTGTGCCCTCCTACTAATTAATGCAATCTTTGTTTATGCTTGAAATGGCAAGATTTATATCATTTAACTAACTGTATACATAATTAAGTTCCAAATAAATGTGAGCTCATTTCAGACTTGGTAAAAAATTGACTTTCTAAGGGATGCAACATGGCTAAAATTACTTGTGTTTGAAGAAGATGGTGTCTCGGATTTACCTACTGCTAATAATGTTGTTTATACAGTTTGTTATATTAATTCATAGCCTTTCAATAGTTATAATTATCAATCAAATGTATCAGAATTATAGACACACATCAATTGAATTCCCATAGTGTCAGAATATACAACAAAATATATTGAAGTTTCATTTGTTTTCCTTTTTAAACAAATATATAAACTTTATACTTATACTATTGGCTGTATTCAAATGATTTATGCTTAAGATGCTTGAATTATTTATAAACACCTCAATTCTCTTTTCTTGAATTAGTTCTATCAATTTTGTATGGTATTTTGGAAAAAATACGCATATTGTAAGAATAAGTCAGTTGATCATACAAGGAATCAATCGCTAAATATGCTTCGAATCACCAGAGATGGAGAACAAGTCTGGTTGATATAAAAATATATATAGTCCATAGTTATTTATATTGATATTAGCTTGAAGAGGTGAACATGTTGCCTATGTATTTGAAAGACATGTTCAAATATTTGATCTTAAGAAACATTCTTCATATTTGAAATAAGACATTTTCAAATAATTGATCTTAAGAAACATTCTTCATATTTGAATTAAGACATTTTCAAATAATTGATCTTAAGAAACATTCTTCATATATATGAAAGGTTCGAGAAGGATTGTAAATTTTATAAGATGTGAAATGTGGAGTAGGCTAAATATTCTTTATAGATAGGAAATATTACTGATTGTTATTGATAATAATTCTACAAATGGCATTCAAGTAAAACCGTGTAATTATAATTTTTATGATTTTTGCAAATTCAGCAACTAAACTTTAATTTCAACTGTTGAATTGATCCAAATCAAATTTACATGATAAATAAATATATCTCACCTGATCCTAATCTCTTGATAAATAACTAAATAGTCTTTAGGAGGCTATAAATAACTAAATATTCCAAAATTTAGTCTCTCTTTGGCATTTAACCTACGTACAGGAGTACAGAATGAAATCAATCATCGGATCGGGTGTTAATATTACAAAATGTTATCACGTTATTTTTTGCGGAACATGGTGGGCATTATGGCAATTCAAGGCAAAATTATTGATTGTGCATTTCATGGATAACATTTTAATTTGTTAAAGTCCCATTGATTTAGTACCTCCAGAAATCATACAAGAGACTTGTGATTTACAATATACTAGTAATCCTTGCACAATTATTTGTGCCTATTGATTACTATATAAAATTTGAAGTAATGTAAAATGAATATTACAAAGGGTATTATAGAAAAATAAATGTGACTTCAAAAAAATAACCGTCAACAGAGGGGTTTAGGCTTTATATATAGTATAGATATTTTACAACCATTAGGTTAATCCATATCAAACAATTTAGTATTTGTTTGATATGTATAAAGATCAAGTAAGACATATAAACAATTCTGACACATTAGCACATTATCTCATCAATTCAGTTTTTTAATCTAACGGATGATATTTAAAAAAAATAACAACCCGTGTTTTGTGCAAACATAACCCCTAGTTTAATTAAAAATAAATTAACCTCAACTGTTTGAATATCAAAATCAGCTGTTAAGATCTTGTTTTACTGTCTCACAAAAAATATTGTCTTAAAATAAAACTCTTGTTTGATAATTCTAATTTTTAGTCCGAATCATGTCAGTGATAATAACAAAAATCTACAGGGTCCGTATCTAAACATGATTGCAACATCAATTTAATTAACTAGCAGGATATGTTACAGAAGTCTGAGTCTAACCACTACTTCATACATATTTTGAAATGAAGAAAAAACAAGTACCAATACATTGTACATATAAATGTACGGACAGCTTATTGGAAAATGAGTGCTTAGCAAATGCACTTTATTCTTATATTCCTATGAACTTAAAAAAAGTCAATGATAATTTGGAAGAAAAGTCGACAATCGAAATGCTGGATCAGAATCAAATTATATCATTGAGAGTGATTAAACTCAACTTGACATTGAACAATATATTAAAATAAATTTGTATAAGCATAAACAGCTAGCTGAAGTGCAGAAGGGTGACGACGTAATGGTCATATTCTTTGGTGCCCTAATGTGAGAAATGTCTTTCTTATGGCAGTTGTTGTTTCCTTCCGCCAGAGCTTCAAAGAATTAGAATACGATTCTCGTGTATGAGATCTTAATGAATGATACCCGTTGAAACCACCGCTATTGCTGAATTCAAACAGTTAATATTTTTGTGTGTTTGTTTTGAAATCAAATCCAGTGCAGCAAAAACTATTTGCTGTAAGCCAAAACTAATTGAGGTATTCATTTGCTCCAGTGCGAGCTTGGAACTAGCGACATTCTTTCGCTATTCATGCAGAAAATTCCACAACGGTTTATCGTAGAGAACTGATTACAGTACAAAGGAAAAGAGAAGATGGTTATTCGTTCTACAACAGATTCATCCTGGCCAGTGAACATTATTCAGAACAATCAGAATTATAGCTTGTCTTGTGGTTAGGCTGCTTTCGTCCGTGACAATAACATCAGGGAAGGTGACATATACAAATTTGAGCTCGTGAACAGATTGGGAATGAAAGTCCAGGTAACACGTAGCTCCGAGCAGGGTTGAACATGTTTTAAAAGTTCCATCATTGTTTCTGTTTGATATTCAGATTTCATTTCTTCATTATGTTTTGGGTTCTCTTGATTTTGGATTTGTAACTAGATGCAGAACATTCCATTTTGGTTTATCCAAGGTAACTCATTACACAACATAGTAATGCTCCTTGGACCTACAACAGATTCATTTGGACCATTGAACATAATTCAGATACATTTTGGAAGTGAATCATGCGAATGCAGTGTTAAAAAGAAAAATCTATGCATCCAATCCATATGCTAATTGGTTCTATGTCGGAGTCCAACACAACATCATACGGAGGCCGGAACCAGCTTTGTTCAATTTTCAGACAAAGGGAAATTCTGTTGTTGCTGCCAGGCACTGGTAGCAGGAGTTATACCTACATACCAAAAGTTTGAAGAGTAAAAGAATTGGTTGGATCAATAAAAGTACCATGAAATGCTGGTAACTTTTTCATCTGCAGACACAATAGTGAAGAAATAGCATAATATTTGGACCAACAGAAATTTTAATGATAGATTTCGAACTGATTTACTGAGTAAGAGTGGCCTGAAATAACATGACAATCAGAGTAAGCAAAATTTCAGTATGCATAAATCCATAGATTGGATTCAGAAGAAACAGAAGGTGAATTTCATATTTACATCAAGTCAATTCATTCCTCAAGGCTGCATCTTCCGCATAAGCGAAGTTATTAAAATCTGCAGCTCTTAATCAGAGTAACCGAATTCCTTAATAATAGCTCATACTCGGACCAAATACATAATTACCAGAATCCAACGGTGATGTCAAGAAGAACTCTTCATTTACGCTAACTGTGTTGCACTAGGACATGCCACCATGACATGTTGCTATAAGACCGAAATAGCTGTTTTTCTACTCACTAACATCCACAACATGGCAAACACAGCTCCAACAATTGAAATTATCAATATGCCTCTACTTTTATTAACCTTCACAGTGTCTTTGGTATCTGCTGTGGTCAGCGCATTTATGCCATTTAACCTTGTCTTTCTGAAACTAGAAACTCTCTCCATTGCATGATTAAACATGAAGTTTTCAGAAGCTGAAGCAGGGGTAGTAGGTATTGACTCCACAAAGGCCCACAAAGCAGATGTTACACGACTCTGAGGGTGACTTGTACTGCCATTATGATTCTGAATTCTTGCTGTCCAGTAATAGATGTGCTTCCGCCATTCAAGGAACCAGTAATAGATGTGCTTCCGCCATTCAAAGAACCAGTATTAGATGTGCTTCCGTCATTTAAAAAACCTATAACAAACAAAATATTATGTAAAAACAAGATCATTTAGCACAGAGTTGGTCCACATCGTGATGTGGAGTTGTTGCCAATTAAACCATTACAATAAAGGATTCCCAAATCCATCAATACATAGATATCAACCGAAGCAAGCAGCGTGCTGTCTGGCTGAACATTAATGTGAAATGCCTCATAAAGATGAACCAAATTTCCATCAAATAAAAAAAGCATATATGTCTTGCTTACCTGAATATACTCCAGAAGAGCGGTTTTCGTATAGAGCATCAGCCCCCCACAGATCATCCGTCACAACACAGGCATTACCTAACTGAGGTTGCTCTTGATAATCTAATTTGTTTAACATATTGTCATCTTCATTGAACATTAAGTTTGGATCATTAGCACCATCATCTCGTAAAAACATGGAAGCATCATCAAACAAGTCCCACTCCCCGAGCCCGTCATATGTATCATCAAATAGTATGTTCTCAAAGGGATTCTCTTCACTTGAGGGGATGGGCTCCGGACCAAATAAATCATTGGCCTCTAAGAAGTCACCATCATCTAAGATGTTATGCAGTTCATCAATAGTGAGGCCGGATGTTATATCAGGAACATCCACAATCTCAGACGCCGCTGACTGAGAGAAGTCAAAACCACCGCTCATATCAAATTGGTGAGAAACAGAATGTAAAACAAGACCCTGCTTGGATGGATCGTAATTCCAGCTTTTAGTTTCATCTTCAAACCTCTGTCACATTCAGTCATATAAGTTAGATAAAATGGAAATCAAAAGAAGAATAGTCCCAAATGTAAAATTCCTACATGTGAAAATTTAAAACCTGATTGAAGGAATCGGCATATTCAGCAGACTGCGCAATCTCTCCACTACTGTTCCACATCCCCTCAGTTTCATCAACTGAATAAATCAATTTATCTGCTAAGCGGTCATATCAGAAGTTTGCAACTCAGAAGGCTCAGGAAGATTGGCCACCTCCACTGTATTGAACCCAACTTCAGTGCACTCCTCATCTGCCCAATCCTCTTCTTTGAATGGAGCACCATATTGCTCTCCGTTTTTCGGTCCAGGTCCACTCTTCTTGTACACTTTGTATAATGCATAATAATCCTGCAACAAATGAATGCCCAAAATAAAAGTTATTAATCAGTGATTAAGTTCATTAACACCGTCTGTCCTTAAACTCTCTAAAAAACATACCCCAACATTCTTGCATCTCTTCAGCTCCTCTTCAGCAAGTGTATATTCATGCATAACCCAATCAGTACGCGTACCACTAGGCGCACGACCTTGATAAAACACCAAAGTTTTCTTCAATCCCACATAACGGGAATTACATGTTATTTGACGATCCCTTCCAGTAGCCTTCCAGTAACCATGATGTGTTGCCCTATTTGATCTCCCACCATTAGGGTACTTCCTATCTCTAGGACTAAAGAAAAACCAAAGCCTATCTCCAGTCTTCAACTTAGACAACTCTGCAATCACAAATCAACTTAGACTTAATTAAAGACACAATCACACAACTCAATATACATTCGCCGAACCGGCTAGCATCATTACAAGCCTATCAACAGAAATAAAAGCAGATCAAAAGCACAACAAGTCAACGTCATTTCGATCAGATCAACACAGAAACTAAAACTAGTTTCATTAAAAAATAGATTATGAAAACGAACCAGGCAAGTCGTCAGGATCCCATTTATACACATCAGTCTCTGCAATAATATCAAGCTTGAGTCGCTTCCCACAGACCTTGCGTTTAAGGTAATAAAGCACGAGTTCCTCATCGGTGGGATGGAATCTGAAACCAGGAGGCCATGATTGTTTACTGGTATTACCTCCGCCGCCGGAAGTTGACGGCATCTTCATCGGAGGAGACTTTTAAGGAATTAGGGATTGAAAAATGGAGATGCGGAAGGGAGTAGTAGAGACGAAGTGATGGAAAAGTCAAACAAGGAATGTGTTGCGATTGGGTGAAACGAATGGTTGAGTGCGTACGAAGCTTCCTACAATTCATTTTTATTTGGAAATTGAGATTTTTAATAGGATTGCGTAATTAAATTGGGTGGGATGATAATAATTTGTTGTGATTTAAATGATACTAGTAAATTGATGCACAAATTTTGTGCAGATAACATTCACTTATTAATTTAATTTTACTTTTTACTTATTCACATATATTTTTGTTTATTTAATTTATCAAAGGGTAAAATCGGAAAGAAAATGTGGTTACAAAAGTAACCGTCAATTCAAGGGCTTGCGCTTTAAATATAGAGAGATTGTTTTGTTGATAAAACGATATTGATTTTTTTATTACATTGTATGGGTCGCAATTTCTATACAAACATATCTATGGAATTCGATTTTCAGATTCACATTTGGATGACCTACTATAACACGTTCATAGCATCCATAATGCATGAATACATGTCATAGTAGATGTTGATGAAGTCATAGATTGAACCAATAACCCAAAGGAGTTTATGAATACTTCTCACCGCTTTGTCATCGACTCAGAGTTTTGGCGCAGAAACACACTCGTTCGGCACTCTAAAACTCTTCGAGGACTGGAGTTCAACCTTATCCATCACCGATACTCACTGATTTCGCCCTCCTATGAGCTCATCTGGAAAGCGGGTACAAATCCTGACTAGTTTGACGCCCGAATAGCAATGCCGAATCTTAAGTAAGGTAAGCACTTGCGACATGTACTCTTAATTAGTGTTGTTCCGCTATCCGCATTTAAATCCTCCAGTAAGCATCTCGCCCTACCTCGCGTATTGTGGACCTTCAAGAAAAAAGATCCGTGACAGCTTGAACATCACTCTAGTGGTTAAAAATGATATAGTTTTGGATAAAACGTTTAAGATTACTACACAGGGCATCACTTGTGTAGTTGCGGCATTTGACTGCGATATATTAAACTTGCAAAAAAAATCTAAATTATTTATTTAGCATTATTTTCCCCTTGTGCAGGTTTGTCAATGAGTTTGAGCAGAGCAGGTGCGGTTTTAAAATGAGTTAAAACTATTGTTTATTATTTTTATTATTAGGGTTAAATTTTACGAGGGGAAATATTTTTAGTGACACATTGAGACAATATCTTAATCGTTAATTTGATTAATCTAACAGTGGAAATCAAAAGTAGTTATTAATTAATTTAGAAATGTATTGGTAAAAACACGGGGCGGTTGAGGATTGACAATTATCAATATTAACCGTTGGATGAATGGAAATCTACGCCTGAGATGATGTCTTACGGTCTTATGAAATATGCATGTTCTCTTTAAACCCTTTCCTTATTATTAAATATGTAAAATTTATGTTTTATCGGGTTAAGATCAAAGATTCTGTATATTTTGCAAGACCGAAAAACACAATTTTAGCCGCTGATTTGATTAATCTGACAGTTGAGATTACAGTTAATATTTAATTAAATGGGGCATTTGGCTTTGTAAAAAATATAAAAGGTTGGATTTGACGATTATATTTAACTAAATCTCATGCGTTGTATTATTAGTAATCAATGATGAAAATTATATCTCACCGTCTTACTATAAATAAGTTTTAAAACGTTGATTTCTATCAAACAAGAAGCATAACTCTCACAAGTCAGAGGCATGTCCTGGATCTTAGACATTAGTCGGGACATACCTCCCACCTTGGATAAAGGAATGCATACCAAATCGTGAATAGCTCGTGTTGATTATTTTATAGAGTATTTTATAAAAAAATATTTATATTTTATTATTAAAATTTATTCTTCATTTTCAGCATTTTAATAATATTATTTGCATTTTGATTGTTTCGACTATTATCTAAAATTCAAAACATTTTTTATTATTTAAATAAAAGTGATTATTTTTTACTATTCGTAACGCAAGGTTTGTGTTATTTAGATTTGAGTGGTTTGGGTAAATATATATAATTAGAGTGATTTTCGTAAAATACCATATTTTGTCCTAGGTAATTCTCAATTAGTTAACTATCACCTTTTCTCTTGGGTTCGACCTTAGGTCTCCTATGTTTATAAATGTGTTTGATGCGTGACTAGGATAAGTGTTTCCTATAATTTTACCCTAAATCTACAAGTCAAGAATCAGACTTCTTTTCTTAGAAATGCAAGTAACTAAAGAAGCATTCGATAGGATTATATCCATTGATTTTGTGAGATGGAATGATATAATTTCGAACGTTGATTTTTATCCATTCAATGGTTGATATTGTAACGTCAATCCCACCTGTCCGTTTTTTTTGCAAATCCAACCGCTATATTTAATTAAAAATAAACTTTAATTTCAACCATTGAATTAATCAAATCAGTGGTCGAGATTAAGTCCTTATATCTTATAAAAATATATTGTCTCTCTTGATCTTAACCCATCTGATATTTACATATAGGGTTTTTGCCGAAAACCACCCTTCTAATAGGGCAATTTGAGACAAACCACCCCTCCAACTTTTTTTAAAAATAACCACCTCTTAAATGCAAGACTACTCAATCGTGACACCTCTCGCACTATTCTGACGTTGACTCCCGTTAAATAGTTCGTTGACTCGTCTGAATTTTAATTAAATGTCTAATGAATATTAATTAAATTAATTCATTTAATTAATGACTAATCTAATTAACAATTCCTAACTTACTCGACTCACCACAAATCAGAAACCCTAAACGTAACATCACTCTACCCTTCTCGACTCCACCACACACCTCAGAACTCGAATTCCATCTAGATCTGCTACAATTGCTCAACAATCAAACCAGATCTCGCACCATTCAAATTATGCGACACATCACTCGATTGCGTCAATAGCTGGAGCTTCGAAAGAAGGTGAGTATGGTTAGGGTTTATTCTGTAATTTGTTCGATTGCGTCAATGCGATGCACCACTCGATCCGGCATATTGTGTTCCTTAAATTGACAGCTGACTTTGATTTTGCAGGAGGTTTAGTAAACTTTAGGGTGCTTTATAAAGGACAGTTTTTCAAGTCTTCCGTGGTTCGTTTAAAATATCAAAAAGGCGATGTGCATTACTTTGGGGATATTGATCCACCTTATGCCCAAAATTGAGATAGATGGCTCTGGTTATTGAAAAAATTCCGTTGCCTGATGTTAAAGAGATATGGTATCTTACGCCTGGAAAATCTTTCATGATGGACTGAAATTAGTGCGAACTGATGGGGATACGTTGGAGCTAATGAAGCATGCTGACAGTGATAATTTTGTTCACATCTATGTTGTGCGTGAAGGAGATTCTAGTCCAGTTGATTTGATTTCAGATGGGTCTCCAAGAGGAAAGTCGGCGGAAGATAATAGTTTCTCCATGTCTCAATGAGGAGGATCAAATGTCGGAGATGTAACATGTGCGTTGCCTAACCAGTCACCACTTCATGCACACACAGAATTTGAACCTCAAACATCAATGATTAATATATTAGAGACATCCAGGAGGAACGAAATGTGGAACTAGGAAACGATACTTTTGATGATGAAATATTTGGTTCAGAATCCAGTGATTCAGGCAGTGACTTTGGTATGAAAGATAGTGAAGACCATAATCTTTCCTAGGAACAGCTTCTACGACGATAGATAGGGATGAGGATGATATTCTGTTTGATCAGAATAGGGATGTAGATGTTGTTGAAGTTGCAGTTAACTTAGGAGCTTCAGACGTGGTAACAGGGGAAGAGTAAGAAGAAGAAATGGTGGAGGAAAACTCAGATAATTTGTTTAGTTTGACGGAATCTGGCGAGGATTCGAGGCATCATAGGAGATGGCCTGAGTTTAATCCACTTGTTGATTTTAAGAAGAAAATAGAGTTCAAGCACGGAATGATATTTGGGTCAAACACGATATTAAATGTCAAACACGATATGCTCCTGATCAACATATGTGAGAGTTTTAACGCGATGATTCTACCAGCAAGGGAAAAATCAGCTGTTGCAATGTCAAAATGGATAAGAAGGTTGCTGATGAAGCGTTTTGTTTCAAAGCGTCAGGGAATGATGAAATGGAAGGGAAAATCTACACCTGCAGCAACAAAAATGATTGAAGAAGCTAAAGAGGAAGGAACAAAGACTTGCTTTCCTTGGTGGGATGGTGACAATAGTTATGAGGTCAGTTGTCGGGGAAATACATGATATCAGAACTGGCATATCTATTGTAGCCATTTGCAAAGGTCACGAGATCGTAAAACACAAATGTCATTAGCAGTATTGTCATTACATCACACATGTTCACAAGGTTTGACATTAACAAACATAACTTCAGAACATTACATTACAAATGTAAAATATGATGACACATACTACTACATTCAACACAAACTGATTACAAATTCCTGACTTACATGTCAGGCCTTTTCCTTCAAATTGAAGCATAATCACTTCCTGTTTTGCTTTCTCTAATTCAACTTGAGTTGGCTTTGACGAAACCTCCAACTGTAGCCTCTCTGTTTCAAACTGAATTAGCTTCATTGACTCCTCCAGCTGAGTTTTTGAAGTTCAAGTTTTCGATTCTCCTTTACAAGCTTTTTAATGATAGTAGCCGCCCTTCCACCATATTCCTCATCCTTCCAAATAAAACAACTACATGTCTTCCCTTCTAAACCATGCATGCGACAACCATAAAATCTTCGTCCATAATTCTTTTTCGTGTGCGCTGTAGCTTCTTTGGCAGGATATCTGCAATAGCAAAACTTATCATCCAAATTCTTTATCAAAATATTAGAGTTCGACATGAAAATAATCTCCGATCACAGAATTATACCAATCTGCCCATATAAAGAAAGAAAACAGTGAATATAATCCTAAGAATATTATCCAACACAAGTAAATCAATGAGCATTTCGAATCTGAGAACCATCAAACCTGTCGAGAACAAATCAAGGGCTCTCACCGTGTTTCGCAAAATCCTCATTCAATCAAAACCCAGTAACTCGACCCTAGGTTCAACGTTGAGCAATTGTCGCAGATCTGGATGGAATTCGAGTTCTAAGGTGTGTAGTGGAGTCGAGAAGGGTAGAGGTGATGATACGTTTAGGGTTTCTGATTTGTGGTGAGTCGAGTAGGTTAGAAATTGTCAATTAGATTAGTCATTAATTAAATGAATTAATTTAATTAATATTCATTAGACATGTAATTAAAATTCAGACGAGTCAGCGACCTGTTTAACGGGAGTCAACGTCGGAATAGTGCTAGAGGTGTCACGATTGAGTAGTCTTGCAATTAAGGGGTGGTTATTTTTTTTAAAAGTTGGAGGGTTGGTTTGTCTCAAATTGCCCTATTGGAAGGGTGGTTTTCGGCAAAAAACCTTATATATATGGGCCAATTTTTATTTATATATATATATATAGAGAGAGTTGGGATCGATATTTATATTTTGTAAAAGAGAAAGATGTAATCTCAGTCGTTGATTTGATTAAATCGACGGTTGAGCTTAAACTTGTTTTTAATTAATTTGGCGGTTGGATTTGTAAAAAATATAGGAGGTTGGGGATTGACGGTTGATCATTATCAACCGTTGGATTGTACAAATCAACGGATGAGATCACGTCCTTCCGTTTTACTAAGAACTTCATGTCATCCAGAATCCTTCACTATATATATAATTATGAAAAACCACCCTAATAATAAGGAGTTTTTTCACGGCATCACCCTTATAGTGTGATATTACAGTAAAACACCTCTTTTATAACTTCTGTTATCAATTAGCCACCTCTCCATTAACATAGGTGGTGAAGTGCTAACGGAAATGATTATCGAGGTGGTGAAGTGAAAAATATGTTATATACGGGTGATGTTTTATAATATAAATATTATTCAAAATTTAATATATTTAACAAAATATTTGATGGAAAGTGACGAGGTGGTTAAATGATAACGAAAGTAGAAAATAGGTGGTTTATTGTAATATCACATTATAAAGTTTGTGCCGTGAAAAACACTCTATTATGAGGTGGTCTTTCGTAATTAACCATATATATGTAGGAACAAGTTCTAAGAGGACATTCATATTTTTGTAAGACAGAAGGACACAATCTCAACCATTGATTTTTTTAATCGAACGGTTGATTTTGATAAACGCCAATCCCCAACCGCCCGTGTTTTTTGCAAATTTAACCATCTAATTAATTAAAAACCAACTTTAATTTGAACCCTCAAATTAATCAAATCAACGGATGTAAAGTGGGGTTCACGAGTCCACCAAAAAGGATGGATCTACGTGATATATTCTCTATATATAGAAAGAGAGAGTTCGGATATTGGGAGATATTAAAGTTTTGTAAAACACAAGGACATCATCTCAACAGTTGGTTTTCATTGATCTGACTGTTGGGATTAAATTAATTTTGAATTAAAATAGATGGTAGATTTAGAAAAATACACATGCGGTTGAGAATGATTGTTATCAATATCATCTATTGGAAATAAAAATCAACGGTTGAAATGATGTCCTTCCGTCTCACAAAATCTTGATCATCATCATTGACTTTCATCAATCCAATGGTTGATATTTTGCAACTGTCAAACTAAACTGCTTCACAATTTGTGCTTATTAACCCTTTAATTTAATTTTAAATTAATCACAACCATCGAATTTTAAGAATCAACTCCCATGATAATGTCTTAATGTTATACATTTGTTTGTTATCCCTCTGTATCTCAATCCTATATATAGGGAAAGATCGAGGACATTTATTTTTTGTGAGACGGTGAGACACAATCTCAACCGTTGAATTATTAATAGTCCAACGGGTGAGATTTAAACTCAAAATAACCCTAATCCATCCACCATGTGTTTTTTGCAAATCCAACCGTTTTATATGAAGACGGCCTGCATTGTCGATACCGCTAATAGATAATTAGATCTCAAGCACCTTCGATATACGTAACTTTTATTTAATTTATTGTTAGTTTAATAATTCTTTTTGAGTTTTATTAAAAAATCATGTCTAAATCAAATTTATATCTATTATCTAAAGACTCATAATTGTTTAGAAAACCGCTATTGGTGGTGAAGAGAAAAGTATGAAAAACTTGTAAGTTAGTATGTTGCATGAGTTACAGATAAGTGTGCAAATATGTAAAGGTTAATTGCAGATGATCACATGTATGATAAGCATACTCTACGTAATCATATGCAAATTGTAATATTGTATTCGACCACCTGTATAACGTTTACAGTTACCAAACAAACATCTATCACTGTTCCGTCAAAAAATATGTTAAATATATTAATCTTTTAATATGTTAGCACCCAAAGTCCTCTTGACCACAACGGACGGGCGTGTGCTAGGCCGAGTACATGAAGTAAATATCACACCAAGGACATAGGAGTCTTGCTCGACCGTGTAGATGTTTACTCGATGGAGTAAGGACATACTTGACCGCATCACATGCCAAAATGAAGTCTACTCGGTCGACCCTACTATTGAATGAAAATTAATACTAGGTTTGTTAAATAAGCATTCACATACTATTCATGCATAAGACGTTGTGATTTTTCCGGATTAGGTTCAGCTTGCTCAACTCTAAAGAAAATTTCTCGATCAAAATGAAATCATGCAGTTAAGTCGTTTTTTGCTTTATCATTCAATGCGGTCAACACCAAGACTTTTTAAGAAAATTATAAAAATATTACCTTTGAGTTATGTTCTTTCGTGTTTGTTAAGTTTGAGTTTGGCTAAACATGCTTGTTGATAGAGTGCAGTTGTACGCTATTTTATGTCCTTTACACTGCTTTTATTCTAACATATTATGGT
>QZGG01001919.1:0-47621 GCA_006409495.1 Sedum album | reverse complement strand
CATAACCATTGTTTTCCCGGCGTCTCGGCGAATTACGACGCTAATCTACCGCCAAGCCGTCTAGTCGATATGGCGAAAGTCTAGTCGTTACATGGCGATACGGCGTAATATATATTTAATATGTAAAAAAAATTTATTTAGCTTGAAATAACACTGATATATTGTAAAAATAAATTAATTAGTGATTTCTGGATATATTTTATTATATTTTCTCGTAGTTTAGGGTGTATTTGTAAATTAATTTAGAGATTCGCGGACCCTTAAGGATTATTTCCGCGGACTCGTAAGAATTAATTTAATTCTTAAGGGTCCGCGGAAGCCGGAAATAATACTTAAGGGTCCGCAGATCTCTCTGGCGTTGCTCCACCTGACATAATTGCACCGGGACGACACTGGACGACGACGTGAAAACCATCTCATAAGAAAGAAAAATGCTAGTAGTTTTACAAAATCTACATATCTCAAAATTTTAGAATATTTGCATGTCTATCTTTGTGGACTTGCTTAACTCCCAACCATAAGAAAAAAGAATTTTTTTCATAATTGAGCAGTTATCTTGGAAGGTATGGGCATATCTCCTGAAAACAAAAGATGAAGGTTTTTTTTTGATACACCATCTACTGTCAAGGAAGAGCAGCTAGCATCTAATACAAGGTTTTTAATTCTACAAAACATAGAAAATATTGTAGAAAATTAAACTGTTAAAAATATATATATCTTCCAACTGATAACAGACATGAATTTATTAATAAGTTATTTTCAGAATTTTATTCTGAAAATGGAATTAAAAGACACGTAAAAGTGTCATACCCCTCAACAAAATGAGACAGCACAGAGAATTATAATAGAACCTCAAAAGACACATAACAGTGTCATACCCCTCAACAAAATTAGACAGCACAAAGGATTAATAGAACTTGGTCGAATAAGTAAGGTGTTTGCTTATTGGTTCTGAAATCAAGCCCTCATTATGAGGGAAGCTATCATGACTGTGACTGCAACCTATTTAATTAACAGATCTCCCATTTTGGCCTTAAGTCTTTAAAACACCTAAAGAGGTGTGGACAAAATGTTGAACAAGGCTTTTAAGTTGAGTTGAACAAAGTTACAAAAGTTCGTGGTTAATAAACTTTCTGTTTAAGCTTTTATGTTTCAGGTCAAACACTGAGTTGAACAATACTTGAACAAATAAATCGATTAACTAAATAAAGCTGTCAGTTTCAAACTATATTTATCTAGCTTTTACCATGAATATACTAAGTGGATTTATGTCAAATCGAGGTGACCACATTGACTTGCTATGATATTTGCTTGGAACTGTTAAATTTAGAATGTTTTGTGTAGCATAATGCAAATCACATGGTTTGGAATATCTACAACTGATTTCTTTACATGGTTTGGAAACTACATTTCATACATATGACAGCTCCAATATATATTTGCTCATTCTTCCCCGAGTCTGAGTATATATCAGCTACATAGCCTTGTAAGTAAGCTGTTTGGCCTAAATGGATAGTTAATAAGTCTGACATGTGTGTCTGTTAAATATATTATTCGTATTGATAGTCAAAAATAGCCTTATTTTTGTGTAAGGATCTCATGGACAACTAAATATATTGAGGTTTGTGTTGGATCGTTACGGTTAGCTTGGTTCACTTCTCTACACTTGTGAACACGTCCTTTAGTGTGAACGTGTCCTCAAGATCAAGTAGTACAGCGGAAATAATAAATAATAATGTTGGAATGTGAAGCTGCGTCATGGTCTGCGTCAAGGTGTGATGCAGAATGAGCCACGTCATCAGAACTAAGGATGAAGAACGAGTGATGCAGGATGAGCCACGTCATCAAATGAGACGACGTCGTTTTAGCAGAAGTCTGAGGTTGTTAAGCTGTTAGAAGTGGACGGCCTGGATCGAAGCGTGACGAACGGCTGTGATCGAATCTGGAGATCTATATAAGGCTCTGCATCGTCATCTTCTTCAGAACGTGATTTTTTCAAAAAAGCGAATCTTCGAGAAAGCAAAGTGATCAAAGCGATTCAACAAGGGTTTTCGATCTAGAGGTGTTCGGCGGAGTTGTTCGAAGTCTCGGTAGAGCGATTGTGTTGTATTGCTGCTGAATCAGGTGTTGATTCAGGTTGTGGTTGATCGGAGATTGTAAATCCGTTGCCGGCGGTTCTGGCTCATAGTGAAACCTCGAACTACGGTTCGCACAACGTGGATTAAAGGCTTCTTCGGAAGTCATATAACCACGGTATAAATCTTGTCTCGATTCAGTTTTTCATTTGATTCAGTTTCCGCCTAGTTCATCTAGTGAGTCAGATTGAGTGAATCGAGTGAGACCGAAGTTAGGTCTGATTCAAGGAACGTAGAACGATCCTACAGTGGCATCAGAGCGGGTTAAGCTAGATTCATCTGAGTCTTGGGTTTCTGATTCACGGGATGGCACCTGGAAGGGTAGAGATTGTGCAGTTTGATGGGAAGATTGATTTCCAAGTCTGGAAACTGCGGATGCAAGCTTTGCTGTCACACCAAGAAGTGGATGTAGCCTTGGAACCTGAGGCACAATGGTCTGAAGAAGACAAAAAGAAGAAAAACAAGATTATGAAAGAAGCTAAGAACTTGTTGATACTGGGCTGTCAGATACTATCATCAGGAAGGTCTGTACTTGTAAAACAGTCCTTGATATGTGGAATAGACTGGAAGAGCTCTACTCGAACCAGGTAACATCTAATCTAGCATACATTAAAGCTGCACTATTTTCGTTCAAGATGGATGCTGCTAAATCAGTTGATGAAATTTGGATGAGTTCTTGAAACTGTCTTTGATGTTGGTTGATACTCCTCACAAACTTGATGATGTGTCTGCTGTCATGATTTTGTTGAATTCACTACCTGATAATTATGCAGTAGTTAGGAATGCATTTCAGTATACTGGCAATGTGCCATCCTATGATCTGCTGTGTAATGCCTGAGAACCAGGGAGCTTGAGATTAAACAAGCTAAGGCAAAGGCTGGATCAAACCTGTTTGTTAAAAGCAAAGGAAATGGAAACAACAGTAAGGGCCAAAACAAGACTAACAATTCTGATTCTAAGACCAAGTCTGACAAAAAGAAAGATGGTAAAGGATCAGGGGAGACTAGGAAGTGCTTCTATTGTGGCAAGACTGGTCATTTGAAGAAGAATTGCTTCAAGTGGAAGAACAGGGAGAATGCTGATTCAGAGACTAATCTAGCCCTGACTCAGGACAGACCAAAAGGTGCTCCAGAGGTCTTGACTGTGTCTGATAACTCTCAGATGGATCAGTGGATCATGGATTCAGGCTGCTCCTACCATATGTGCCCTAATCAAGATTGGTTTCAGGATCTTGAGCCAGTTAAGGATGAGAAGGTGTACATGGGCAACAACAATGTGTGTCAAGTGGTTGGGATAGGAAACATCACTTTGAGGCTGACTGATGGTAAAGAAGTTATCCTGACTAAGGTGAGGTGTGTCCCTGGTCTAAGGAGGAATCTGATTTCTCTTGGTGCACTTGATGACATAGGATGTAAGTATGTTGCAGAAGGTGGTGAGCTTAGAGTTTGCAGGAAAGGCAAGGTTGTGCTTGTTGGCAAAAAGATTGGAGTTTGTATGTCCTTGATGGGTCATGTACCAAATTGGGTGGAGGCTTAGTCACCAATAATCTGCCCACCATGACAAACTCGTTGAAGTGGCATCTCAGGCTTGGCATGCAGGGATCAAGAGTCTTAAGATCCTGAAGCAGGCTGGACAACTTGGTAGTGGAGTTATTGAAGAACTTCAATTTTGTGAGCCTTGTGTTCAAGCTAAGCAAGTCAGGAAGAAGTTTGATACAGGCAAGCATACTTCAAAGGAGGTGCTAGAGTACATTCACTCAGATCTTTGGGGTCCAGCAAGTGTTGATTCACATGGAGGAAACAAGTACATCATGAGTCTAGTGATGATTATTCAAGGAGGACTTGGATATTTCTGCTGAAGACGAAGGATGAGGTGCTGAGTAAGTTTCAGGAGTGGAAAGCTCTTCATGAGAATCAGACCAACAGGAGTGGAAGCTCTTCATGTTGGAATGTGAAGCTGCGTCATGGTCTGCGTCAAGGTGTGATGCAGAATGAGCCACGTCATCAGAACTAAGGTTGAAGAACGAGTGATGCAGGATGAGCCACGTCATCAAATGAGACGACGTCGTTTTAGCAGAAGTCTGAGGCTTTTATGCTGTTAGAAGTGGACGGCCTGGATCGAAGCGTGACGAACGGCTGTGATCGAATCTAGAGATCTACATATGGCTCTGCGTCGTCATCTTCTTCAGAACGTGATTTTTTCAAGAAAAGAGAATCTTCGAGAAAGCAAAGTGATCAAAGCGATTCAACAAGGGTTTTCGATCTAGAGGTGTTCGACGGTGTTGTTCGAAGTCTCGGTAGAGCGATTGTGTTGTATTGTTGCTGAATCAGGTGTTGATTCAGGTTGTGGTTGATCAGAGATTGTAAATCCGTTGCCGGCGGTTCTGACTCGTAGTGAAACCTCGAACTACGGTTCGCACAACGTGGATTAAAGGCTTCTTCGGAAGTCATATAACCACGGTATAAATCTTGTCTCGATTCAGTTTTTCATTTGATTCAATTTCCGCCTAGTTCATCTAGTGAGTCAGATTGAGTGAATCGAGTGAGGACCGAGATTAGGTCTGATTCAAGGAACGTAGAACGATCCTACAAATAATAATGAAGTAAACAGTAGGTACGCGTACTCGATGATGTATAGTGGAAACCCGCACCTCAGTGCTAACAGGTGAAAACCACTACCTTCCCGGAGTCGACCGGAAAGGATTTCTCAGACAATTATTTATTGATTACTTTTGTTCTTACCTAGTACAATTGTCTACACCTAGTACAGCCGACAAACTCCCAAAGTATGCCCGGAACTCAGTTGTAACAATCCCTACGTCTAGCAACTCAAATCAACTCCGAATTGTCCTACCAATACCGCGGATGTATACTAGCTATACGGAATCCACCACTCGCCTACCCTTGAGCGAAATATAGCCTCGAAGAATCACACGATATCACACGACTTTGTTTGCTCTTTCAATTGACCGACTGTCTTGATGAAAGCGTTGAAATCCTATTTATATGATCACCAAAAACCGTAGCCCTTGCTTCCTAAAATCTCTCCCTGCCATAAGAAAGATAATAGCAAGATCATTAAATATATCTTAAAAAATCAGTTAGGGCAACTAACTTGTAAATATAATATAAAATATTATATTTAAAATTCAGTTAGGGTAACCTTATCTAAATATAATATTATCAAATATTATACTTAGAAATCGGTCAGTTAGGTAATCATTATCAAAAATATCTTCTAATCAATAAGGTTTCTAAAATACAAAATATTCTAAAACTTATTGAATATCAGAATATTTCTGAGATTTTCTGCTGCCACGTCAGCACGCCCTCGTGCAGTCTGTGGACCCGTCCACAGACGATTTTTACCAAATCTGTTTTATTTCCAAATCTGCATATTTCCTAATCCTGCATTGTCAAGGAATATTAGCTAAGTGTTTTTAACATCAAAACTGAGAACGTGTTAAGGACACGTCCGTGTCAAGGAACACGTCCCCAACAGTTTGATATCATTTTATTAGAGAAAAAGTAAAGAATGATGAGATTCGGGTCACAAAATATTAGTAGTTGATAGAAAGCCTGCATCAAAAATAGTTATAGTCGACGTCTGACGAGATTAAATCTTACAGGTCATATCTCCAAATTGGCAGAATATGATAACTTGAAGGTTTGCCAATGATGATATCAAAAGTTTAGACACAGACACAAAACGATGTCATTTTGGGCAAATGTGGTCTAAAAGATTTGAAGGTTGGTCAAAATATTGCAGCATCAGATCAAAACGTTGCCTCATGAATTATTTTTGAAGATTCTGTTGGAAATTGAGATAAGAGATTTCTGATAAATGAGATGCAAGCAATTTCACTGATTTGGCAAATCAAGTGTTCAATTGGTTTTGAGAGATTGTTCATTATGAGGCTTTCAGCAAGCTTAGTAGCACGGGAGCGGGGACGGGTACGGGAAACGGGGACGGTAGGAAACGTGGAAACGGAAATTTAAAAAAAAGTAATAGTTGGTACGACAGGAAACATCTATGAAATATGTATATAATATTTAATATTATTAATACTATTTAAATCTATAAATGCATAATTTGTTAAAAATATTAGTATTATAACTAAAAAATTAAAACAACGAATAATCTTGCAGAGAACAACTCTAATTCATAAGAAAAAATACTACTCTACATCTGCAACTTCATAATCATCTTCAAAAAATACACCTTCCATCTCTGGCTCATCAATAGAAAGATCATCAAACTGGACATCCCACATTTTCGTCCTCTCATCTCGATATTCTGGATTATTTCTTGATAGGAGTCGTAAATTGTTATGAACCTTTACCTTTGATTTTTAGAAGATGAGCCTTAACTCGTGTGTAGGAACCTTGCTTTTGTTCACCACAAAACTTGCACTTCCATAACCAAGTCCCACCTCCTCCCGTCTTAGAAATCTTTTCGACAAAACTTCAGAGAGGTTTCTTCTCATCCGCTGTTAACGAATTAACATTGTCACTGCTCCCAATCCCAACGTCATTGGACGATATTTGAATTTCATTCTCCATTAACTAACCTGAAAAATTGAAACTTAATTTTATCTGCATAAACAAAGCTTTAAACAAAGCTGTTTGTTGGTCTACTTGCAGTCGTCCCACGTTCCCCTCCCCACTCTTGAAGCAATCAGCAGCGTTATTTGTTTTTTTAGGTTTGTGTTTTGTTTAATTTAAAGTTAATGGGTTTGTGATTTGTTTAATTTAAAGTTAATAATAATTAATTTATTAATTAAACGCTGCGTTTAAAATCTCTACTCTCTACTATTCACACAATCAGCGATTCGTGCCGCTTCTCGACGTTTCCCAAGCTTGGAGGATATGTTGACCGTCTCGAAACGGTCATTGACCGATTCCGAACGGTTCTCCGCGATTCCACATGTTTCGAAGTTTCGGGACGTCCACCCAATTGAAGTTTCCGTGCTTCCTAGTCAGCAAGTACGAGCCAGGATTGATAAGGAGCAGTCGTGCAAGCTGAAGCAGTGGCTTTACAGTTCATCGCAAACTAAGTCCAGAATTTAAGTTTTTCAAGTTTGGTCTCCGGCAAAAAATATTCTGGGTTAGTCGTTCAGTAGTCATCCATTAGTTTTTATTGATCGGTGGACGGTGGGATTACAACACCAAGAGTCGAACCCAGTGACGGATCCAAGAATTTTTTTGTTGGGCGCAACATACAACTCTTTGTAATTTTTTTTGAATTTGTTGACTGTTGCTATTAATGACATTTTCAATTTATCAAATGTTTCATCAGATACATAATGCATCATTTTGAAGATACATAATACATAATGCATCATTTTCAATAATATAAAACTTTTATATTATATAGGGAAATGTCAAAGTTTTTATAACATAGGTGTGTCTTTAATAGTGGGTTAGATTCAAGAGGAATATTTATTTTTAGAGATGAAAAAAATTTGTATCAACTGCTTTTTTTCGATACATGAAAGGCACAAGGGCCTCCAAACTGACATCAATTAGAGTGAAAGAATAACCTAAATTAAGTAGGATATTGATACATGATCCTGTCTTCTTCATCAAAAGATCATCCATGTTTCATGTGGTCGAATCTCGGCTGTGAACTTTGAAATGGCATAGATATTATCCCAACTCCATTTTTCTTTTCTCGCAATTTTTGCCAAGTAGTCAGCCAAAGTGTTATTTTCCCTTAACACATGATGCAGATTCCACCTTGGCTTGGCGAGGAAAGCTTCTAAACACTGATCAGTAATTGCTGTTGGGGTGCACTTGTTGAGGTGCTTCCTTTATATATTGTCCAAGTTGCCTCGGAACTGTCGGAAACTAACGTTGCCACCTCTAGATTCAGCTCCTCCGCAAGTTCCATTCCGCATAATATGCTTTGCAATTCGCATTCTAACACTGATAAGAAATTCATTTTGTAGTTAGCTGCGATCCCTAATAAAACTTCCCCATGGGTGGCCACTGCTGCAAATCCTCCGCATTCTTCGTTGTGAGACCATGATCCATCACGCCATATGACAGGCCCACTCAAAGAGTTAGTTGAGTTGACGTGAACTTGACCTGAGCCTATAAGCATTTTCTTCTCATACTGTGCTAACATACTTCTACTTTTTAAGACACAACTCTCAACAGACCAACCCTCCTTATTACGAGCAATTTGGTTTCTACTTTTCCAAATCAGTCACGCAGTAATCACACCAGTCGCGAGTTCTTGAGAGCTTTTCTCCATTGCAAGATGCCATAACCAATCTCCTGCAGTGTGCTCAGCTGTTTCAGGCCAATTGAAATTGAGTTTCTTCCAAACAAAACTGCTCCACCAACACTTAAAAAGTAAATGAGTAATCGATTCCTCTTCAAAACCACAAACACAACATTTCACACTAACTTGGCACCCTCTTTTTTTATAACTTGGGACACACAGGGAGTGTGTCATAGTAGAGCCTCCACGCAAATATTTTTGCACTCTTTGGTAGTCTTAGTCTCCATACTGTTTTCCAGAATCTTGAGGCTAAGTCTGTATTGGAAGATTCTCCCGCCGAGTTGGTTGATGAACCCTTCCGCATTAAGGCAAATTCGTACCCTTTTTTAACCATATATGCTCCATCTGAAGAATACTAGTGTTCATCACCTTCAGTAAGCTCAGCAAGAAACATGCTACTAGCACTTAGGGGTGAAACCGGTACCGGGTACCGGGATTTTCAACGAAAATGGTACCGGTACCGGTTTTTCGGGATTTCTGGATGTGGTACCGGTACCGGTACCGGTTGCTTAAAAAACCGAATTTTGTCCCGAAAATCGTTACCGGTACCGGGACCAAAATCATCAAGAGTAATCGGTACCGGTACCGGTACCGGTTGGATTCGGCACTTAAAGCGGTACAAAATTCGGGAATTTCCCGGTACCGGTAACGGTTTCACCCCTACAAGAAACTATAATTAACAAAAAACATACCAATTGGGCGCAACGGCAGTATCTGAGAGCTAAAGCTACGATCTGTGTTCACCACATCGTCATCAACTTGAGATGAAGAACGTACAATTGGTAGCAAAGTTGATTGATTTTTGGCGGCAGGAGAGGGAATAGAGTAATTGAGGAGAAAGGGAGGTGGTATGAAGCTGGGAGTGGATGAGATGTAGAAGAGGATGGAGATGGAAGTAAATAGAGCTAAAGCCGTAGGGAAGAAGAGGCGGAGTAAAGAGTCGGCGAATCGGCGACGAGAGATTGCGTAGAGTACGGCCACGTCGCCTCGCCACTCGCCAGTCGCCAGTCAGCTTGAGTCTTCAGCTCGTCGTCGGCTAGAGATTTAGAGGGATTTAAAATTAATATTTAACTATTTAATAGGTGAAACCGGTACCGGTACTGGGAACCGGTGATTTAGTCACTAGGTACCGGTCCCGGTAACGGTACCTGATTTTCTTTACCGGGACAGTCCCGGTACCGTTTTTTTATTTTTTTACCCGGTTTGGAACCGATACCGGGACCGGAACCGGGACCGGTTACTTTGTTACACCCCTACTAGCACTGTTCAAACATTTCCAAGCAAATGAGTCTGTCTGCTTCGACCTTATCTCTAGTGGCCTTCCTTCTTTGAAATACTTTTGTTTGTATATTTTGCTAATGAGGAGCTCCGGATGGTTAATAATTCTCCATAGTTGTTTCATCAACATCACACTAAGGTTGTTTTTTTGGCCAGCGATCAAATCATACCTCGAGATGACCTTCTTTAACTCTTGCAAGCATCTTAGTTCTGCTTTAACAAAAAACAGACAATCATCTGCGAAAAAGGTGATTAATACCTGACAGTCCTCTTGCCAATTGTATCCCATCCAATATTTTATCTTCTCTGCATTTTCACGGGTTGCTTGATAGCCATTCTTGACAAATTATGAATAGTAAAAAGGTGAAATAGGTCTTCTTGGCGAATGCCTCTATTCGGTTTAATAATTTCTGAATTCTTCCCATTAATCTTGATTCTGTACGTGACGGATTCTACACACATCATTATCTTACTCACCCAAGATGCAGCAAAGCCCAATTTCAGCATCATGTTCTTCAAAAAATTCCAATTCACTCTATCATATGCTTTGCTCATGTCCACCTTTACTGATAAATATTCAGTCTGACCTTTTTTCCTATGCTTGATAAAATGGGTGGTTTCATGAGCAAGTAGTGATATTAACCTTCCCTTCGAAAAAGCGCTTTGAGATTCTAAAATCACTGCTTATTTTGAGTAATCTAACTTTTGGAATTAAAATTTAATCTTCAATTTAATATAAAACAAATCACCAAAACTTATGTGTGATTGAAGATTGATAACCTATCAACGTCAAAAGTGTTGACTGATCAAAACCTTGACAAAAGAAATGATCGTAAAGAAAATGAAAGAGTGATTGAATACTTTCTTACTATTGCTTCACTTAAGATGTCAACATATATATACAATTACAAATGGTGAACAGAGAACGATTCGGTAATCTGATAAGGTGCATTAACTATATGTAAAAGCTAGAATTCAACAGACGTTAATTAAGGAATTGCAAGTGACTCCAATACTCCCCCTCAAGCTGGAACATGAAGAAAATTTGAAATGCCCAGCTTGCGTAGAAGAAGAGAGCATTGATCAGCAGGCAACGGTTTTGTCAGAATGTCAGCTGGCTGGTGAGAGGAAGCTATGTGTCGAGGATCAATAAGTCCACTGGTAACATGTTAGCGCAAGAAATGACAGTCAATTTCTATATGCTTCGTACGTTCATGAAATACGGGATTCCGAGAGATGTGAAGAGCCGCCATATTATCACAATATAGGGCAACTGGGTGTGGTACTTTCACTTGCATGTATGCTAACAACCTTAGCAACCAAAGTATCTCAGAGCATACTGATGCCATGGATCTATATTCCGATTCCGCCGATGATCGAGCAACGAGAGTTTGTTTCTTTGTTTTCCATGATATAAGAGAATCTCCCAACATGACACAATATCCAGTTAGAGATTTTCGAGATAAAGGACATGCAGCCCAATCCGCATCGCAAAAGGCAACTAATGTAGGTTTTGAACGAGAAGCGAACATAAGTCCTTGACCTGGTGCTGCTTTTATGTACTGCAGTACACGATGCGCTGCTCGTAAGTGATCAGTTGTGGGAGCTTGTAAAAACTGACTTAGAATATGAACAGCATGTGATATATCCAGACGAGTAATTGTGAGATAAATTAATCGCCCAACAAGTTGTCTGTAGAGCTGAGGATCATCAAGAGGAGTAGCTGTAGACATGCTGAGCCCATGCTTTACAATCATAGGAGTTGGTGCAGGTTTGCAATTAAGGAAATTGACATCAGTCAAAACATCCAATGCATACTTTCGCTGATTTAAAAATATGCCAGAGGAAGATCTTGCAACCTCAAGTCCTAAGAAATATTTTAAATTCCCAGATCCTTGATACATAATTCAGCATGTATAAATTGCTTAACTTGGTTCATCAATTCATTCGATGTTCCTGTCAAAATTACATCGTCCACATACACAAGGAGAATCACCAGGTCAGATCCTTTTGACCATGTAAATAAAGAATAATCATTCATGCTCCGCCGAAACCCGAATCGTATCAATGATTCGCTAAAACGAGCAAACCATTGTCTAGGTGCTTGCTTAAGTCTATAAATACTCTTAAGTAATCGACATACCTTTCCTTGATTTTTGGCTTCTCTATAAAATCCAGGAGGTAGTCGCATATATACTTCTTCTTCGAGTTCTCCATGCAAAAATGCATTATTTACGTCAAGCTGAAATAATGGCCAATCTCGAATTGCTGCAACAGCTAGAATACAACGAACTGTAGTCATCTTTGCTACTGGAGCAAAAGTATCATAATAGTCGAGTCCCTCAACTTGGGTAAAACCTTTAGCTACCAAACGTGCTTTATATCTTTCGATTGTTCCATCCGAACGGAGTTTGACCTTATAACCCCATTTACAATCAACTATAGTTTTATCATGCGGTAGGTCACTCAACACCCATGTCTTGTTTTGCTCTAATGCAGCTATCTCAGCATGCATAGCTGCCATCCACCGAGCATCATTTTTGGCATGCTTGTATGAATGAGGTTCTTTAATTGAATCTAACTGAGCAAGAAAACAAGAATGTTTATCAGAACAATGATTATACGAAATAACCTTATGCATGGCATGCGGAGATGTATGTCTTAGAACTTGATTACATAAATAATCATTTTGCCATGATGGAACCGTACGCATTCTGTTGGACTTTCGTGCAAACAGGGACTTGCATTTGATGTTCTGAGGTTAAGCAATCAGATCTTTCAAAGGATGATGGAGCATCTCTTACATTGGATGATGGAGCATCTCCATATATATCTTCATCTTCAGGAGCAGGAGCAGGTATTGGCATGACTTGTACATGTGTTGAATTTAATTGCTCATCTGGAATTTTCATGTATGGAAATATGTTCTCATAGAACACTACGTTCCGACTCACTATGGTTTGGCGACTTTGCAAGTTGAACACTTTATACCCCTTTTGAGCATATGGATATCCAATGAATACACATGGTGTAGCTCTCGGATCAAACTTGTCTCTAGAATGACTTAGAGTACTAACATAACATAAACATCCAAAGTCCTCAAATGATCAAGTTTTGGTGTGAATCCAAACAACATCTCATATGGTGATCTGTTATCAAGTACTTTGCTCGGAACTGGTTAATAATATATGTTGCAGTAGTCACACAATCTCCCCAAAATATTTTAGGCAAGTTTGCTTGTAGTCTCAATGCTCTTGCAACTTCTAGTAAATATCTATGCTTTCTTTCGACTACTCCATTTTGTTGAGGAGTATAAACACAAGTGCTTTGATGTATACAACCTTTGGCTTTGAAGAAATCATGCAATTTGACGTTAAAAAATTCACTTCCGTTATCAGATCTAAAGGTCTTTATGCGTTATTAAATTGAGTTTGTACTAGCTCAAAGAAACTCATGATAAGAGCTGGGACTTCAGATTTCTCTTTCATCAAGAATGTCCATGTAACTCTCGAATAATCATCGACTAGAGTTAGAAAATAGCGTGCAGCAGTCAAGCTTTCAGTACCAAAAGGTCCCCAAACATCTCCATGAACAAGTTCAAACACACAAAGAGATTTATGTTGGCTCGGTAAGAAAGATAACTTAGTTTGTTTAGAAAGTGGACAAACAGAGCAATGAAACTTGTTGTCTGGGTTTATTGTGTCATCAGAGGTGCTTGAAACCAACTTTATTAGCTTATTGACGGGTAAATGTCCTAATCTTTTGTGCCACACATCAATTGAAGTTTGCTTCATCGTTGCACAAGCATTTGTATGATGTTGTATGCCGTTTTTAATCCAGTAAAGTCCATCCTTGCTTTTACCAATCTTGCAAATGATCTTCTGGGCACAATCCTGAATCAAGCATTGCTTATCATGAAATACCACAGAGTAAGGGGAATTTGTAACAAGCTTACTAACAGACACCAAATTGAATTTGAATTCCGGAATGATCAGAACATCATGCAAGGTTAACTTATCCATTAAATGATAATGTCCAGCTTGGTTGACTCTGGCAACATGTCCATTTGGAAGTGTAACAGTGCATGGCTTAGTTAGTTCATACACATCATGCAGTAAAGTTCTATCAAAAGTAAAATGGTCTGTAGCTCCACTGTCCAAAATCCATCCATTTTTACATATAACTTTGATGAAAACTTTCACACATACCTGCCATGTGGTCACCTTGTTGCTCACTATCAGAATCATTAGTCTTGATTAATGCAAGTAACTTGTTTACCTGTGCATTGGTAAATTGAGGAATATGTGAATTATTCATGTTACCTGCTTGATTTTTGCCACCATCATGATCAAAGGTCAAGACACTTTGAGCAGCTGCTCTGTTTCTGTTATTACTCCTCTCATTATGATGAGAGTTATATCTTTCTTGGCCTTTATGCATTCGATGTCCGATCGGATATCCCACCAGTTTATAACAAGTTTCTTTGGTGTGGCCATTCATTTGGCAATGTTCACAAAATAACTTATATCTGTTCTTACTCGGTGTTCCTCTGTTTTGGCTTTTGCTTGAGTTACTTCCTTGGCTCACATATAAAGCCGACATTTCGAATGTAGGAGATTTCATCAACCCTCTTTGTGTTTCATTCTGTGAAACCATATCAAAGACAACATCAATACTAGGCAACTCCATCATAGCAAGAATGTACGTCTGAATTTGAGCATGTGTTTCATTTAATCCAATCAAAAATTGCATGGTCTTATCTTGCTCCATCTCTTTTGCCATTTCTCTGCACTTTTCACAATTGTCAATGACACTACAAGCCTTGCTTCCTTTGATAGAATCCAACTCTTCCCAGTAATTGGTTAATTTTTCAAAATAACTAGCCACATCCAAGTCACCTTGCTGCATGTTGGCAATCTCTTTTTTCAAAGCACATTTCCTTGCCATATTCGATCCGGCGTAGCGTACATGTCAAAACCTTCCAAGCAGAAGATGCATCCCTTGAATGCAAAATTTGATTAACTATCTTTTTTGAAACAGAGCTTATGAGCCAAGACATCACCACATCATTGCAACGTTGCCATCTTGCAAGTTGAGTGGGATCATCGGGCTTCGATGATCTCCTTTCACAAAACCGAGTTTAGAACGAGCGGATAAGGCAATTTCCATTGCCTTTCTCCATGAGACGAAATTTTGCCGACCGATGAGAACATCACTAACAAGTGATACTCCGGTGACCTCTTATTGTTTATCAAAAATGGATCATCAACACTAGCATTCTGCCCAACAGCATTGCTATTTGGTGTAGTTGATGATCCAGGATTCATATTTGCCATGGCGAGAGGAAAAAAAAAGATTTGGATCGCTCACGCGGGCACTGATACCATGTTGACTGATCAAAACCTTGACAAAAGAAATGATCAGAAAGAAAATGAAAGAGTGATTGAATACTTTCTTATCATTACTTCACTTAAGATGTCAACATATATATACAATTACAAATAGTGAACAGAGAACGATTCGGTAATTTGATAAGGTGCATTAACTAGATGTAAAAGCTAGAATTCAACAGACGTTAATTAAGGAATTGCAAGTGACTCCAATATTGCTCTCGCCTGGCTTAGATCTACCATCGGAGCTGCTGTCGGAAGTTTCATCATTTTCGGTTCCAGAGCTAACAGGGGGACTCTCGGCTGGCTTGGACTTTCTCCCAAACCAAGAGCTAAAATAGCCTCTCTTTGGGGGAGTGTTAGAGCTACTTTCAGAGTTATTTTCGGAACTTTCGCCGGAGTTATCGGCTGGCTTGGATCCGCGGCCAAATAAAGAGCCGATAAATGCTTCTGATTCAAAAACATCACATTCAAATCCAACAAGTAAAACAATCAACAAAAATACGCACAATCTCATATTCAACAATTATAAAATATATTGCTTGTTGTTGATTCATCAGCTTCACAGGGCTATTTATATACAAGTCCTCCACTATTATTCACTTATGAATTTCAACAAATAACATTATTAAATATTTATGAAATTAATTAAAATTTATTCAAACATGTTATTCATGAGATGACATAATAAAAAAAGGCAAAACGATAAATTTACATGATTCAAAAAATTCATTGTTGTAAAATGTAGTCTTAAATGTCATTTGTCATGAACTCAATTTCATTTCGAAGAAATAAAGAAACTGTATAAAGAAAAAAAGGAAAATAAGATAATAACTTTATCGACTCCTCTTTATATAAAATCTGTTCATTTTGAAGTTTCCAACTTACATAATAATTTTGTGACATCGATGATGATGTCTCGATGATGTTGTCCGAAAAAAAACCTATTCATTTGTGCGTATATTTTGGTATGAT
Source organism: Sedum album (assembly GCA_006409495.1). Lineage (NCBI taxonomy): Eukaryota > Viridiplantae > Streptophyta > Magnoliopsida > Saxifragales > Crassulaceae > Sedum > Sedum album. Next base: position 31,555 of record QZGG01001919.1, on the reverse strand, counting down.
CAAATTTGATTTAGAATTCGATTTAATTAGATGGATTTGATAATAGAATGATGGAAATAATTCATAAGGAGAACAAAGTTTTAAGGTCTGATGTTTGTTTTTCCCTTAAACTTACCGTGCATATGAATTTCCTTAACATAATTTTGTTTAAATAAAAAGAAGTTTATTCTTATCATTCAGTTATATAATAAATCTTGTGCGTGCAAAAACGTATTATTAATGGATTACAAAAAATTTAAAGCTAAGAAAAGGTTAATATCAAATGTGTTTGTAAACTCCTATATTGACAACATGCATATACAATCTTGAAGGATGAGAGTTTTTTCTCTAATGTAATATTAGAAACCACAAACCTCTCAAAAGAGATATGTCCAGGGTGATTCGAATCTGAGCGCTCTTGGTTATTTGATCAAGAGCATGATCAGTAGACCACCACCCTTTCTGCCTAAGAGGCTAACACCATACTATTAGTTTTTGAAAATTATTAACTTAAATCATCTGGTTCTATTGAATAATTTTTCTATTAATGAGTGTCAATTAAATATCTATCTTCATTTAAAAAACAATTCATTCATTATATTGATAATTTGTACATGAAAAAAAATCATTTATTTTATACACTAAAAATTAATTTAATTTGTGTCATGAATTGGTATATTGAGATTTGAATCACGATTGTTTCCTCTTAAAAGAGGCAAACAAAATAAATTACACAAGTTAGAAAACATTTTAAAAAATTAAAATTTTGATAAATCTGATAATACAACATTAAAATGGAATCTCCATGGATTCAGATCCAGTGCTGCAACAACTATTTGCAGCGACCCAAAACTACGTAGTTTTGGTAAAGGGTTCATCCAAAACTACTTAGGGTTATAGTAAATAACATCAAAGTGACACCGTTTTGATCCTCGCAGCAAATAGCTGCGCTGCGCTGCACCGGATCCGGATCCGGATCCAATCTCCACATCATAAACATATATTTTTGAAGGATACTTTGACATTTAAATGTTCAAATTAATAGGGATAAGATCAATGGGGGTTTATGTAAGATCGAATGACATAATTTTCTTCCCATTGACTTGATTAATTTGACGGTTGAGATTAAAGTTAATTTTTATTAAATTGGTCGTTGATTTTTAAAATACACGGCGGTTGAGAATTTACGGTTATCATTATCAACCGTTAGATTAATAAAATTCAACGGTTGAGATCATGTCCCTCTGTCCTACTAAAATATATATGTCCTGCTATAATTTTTTTCGTGTGCATCTATTCATATAGATGTCAATGTCTATTTCATAAAAACTTTCCGTGAATTTCAATACTTTTAAATTATAATTTCCATTTCAGTCATAATTTTATTATCAAAAACATAATTTGTTTATAGAGAATCAATTAAATTAATTAAAATGAATTCTTTATTCGACTAAGGTTTCACATTCCTATAATTTATCAAAATGACCAGGTTGCTTTTTATCTTCAATATGAAATTTAGAAAAGACGAAATTCGGAGATAATTTTTCATCAAACATTCAAAATTATTAATTTCACAAAACATTAGACGGATTAAACAATATATACCAAATGAATAGCCGTAATTTGAAAGAAAAACAACTTAATTATTCATTGTGGAGCGCCTTTAGTAATACAATGGTTGGAGAAATGTACTTTACACTTATGTCTTTATTTTTGTACAATACTCGATATAATTATTTTCAAATAGGAGCTGAGCTCAATGAACACCTTCAACGGCTCAGGCTTCTACATTTGCCATCGCATTTTCCGCCACATTTTTCCCTCTTTTTTCTCTTAGAACTATCACACTTCTTCGCCATGCATTTACGAATACAACGAGAATGTGCAGAATTTGTATGTTCGTATTTTGATTTAGAGCCCTTTGAAAAGAAACTATTATCAGATTCAGAACGTGCAATTTGGAGTTGTGCTCCAATTCAGGCTTGTGGTTAGGGTTGTCATCTTCAGGCTTGTCATCGATATTGTGCTTGTGGTTTAACTTGGAGTTGTGACCAGAGTTGTCGTTTGAGCTATCGTCATTGCTCTCGCCTGGCTTAGATCTACCATCGGAGCTGCTGTCGGATGTTTCATCATTTTCGGTTCCAGAGCTAACAGGGGGACTCTCGGCTGGCTTGGACTTTCTCCCAAACCAAGAGCTAAAATAGCCTCTCTTTGGGGGAGTGTTAGAGCTACTTTCAGAGTTATTTTCGGAACTTTCGCCAGAGTTATCGGCTGGCTTGGATCCGCGGCCAAATAAGGAGCCGATAAATGCTTCTGATTCAAAAACATCACATTCAAATCCAACAATTAAAACAATCAACAAAAATACGCACAATCTCATATTCAAAGATTATAAAATATATTACTTGTTGTTTGATTCATCAAACTTCACGAAGGCTATATATATACAAGTCCTCAATTATTATTTATTATTCACTTGTGAATTTCAACAAATAACATTATTAAAAATTTATGAAATTAATTAAAAATTGAATCAAACATGTTATTCTTGAGATGACATAATATCAAAAATGCAAAACGATAAATTTACATAATTCAAAAAATTAATTGTTGTAAAATGTAGTCTTAAATGTCATTTGTCATGAACTCCATTTAGTTTTGAAGAAAAAATAATCCGTATAAAGGACAATAAGGAAAATAAGAGAATAACTTTATTGACTACTCTTTAAATAAATCTAGAGTTTGTATCATGTGGAACCCCCTCCTTTTCACAATCTGGTGCGTCCAAAATGCAAACCGAAAATGCAATCAACGGCTGCAAAGGGGGATCCATGAATCCATGAAAAGGGGGGGTTCCACATGATACAACCTCAATAAATCGATTCCTTTTGAAGCTTCCAACTTACATAATAATTTTGTAACATGGGTGACGTCTTTACTGACAAAAACCTAAACGTTTTGAACAAAGTTTTAAGGTCTGATGCTTGTTTTTCCCTTTACTTACGCTTATCCTATTTTTGTAATTTTTTCAATAAAAAACAAGTATATTCTTTTCATTCAATACGAATCTCCGTACATAATTGTTTTCATTAAATTATAAAAATAAATTTTTTACAAACAATTTTATTGTTAATATTCAAGAAAAAAGAATTATATTGATGAATAGAAATGATTATTTTATAAATATTAAGGGGATTATTGTGATTTGAATCCTATTAATAGGATTGTTTCCCTTTAAACGGGGTAAACTAAATAAATTACAAAAATTTGCCAATTTTTATACAAAATTAAATTTTTGATAAATCTGATAATACATTAACAGAGTTGGGTTCTAGAGAGACATGTAAATTTTGTGAGACATGAGGACATAATCTTGTCCGTTGATTTGATTAATTCGACGGTTGAGATTAAAGTTGGTTTTTAATTAATTGGACGGTTGGATTTGCAAAAAATACGGGCGGTTGGTGAGTGACGGTTACCAATATCAGCCGTTGGATTGATAAAAATCAACGGATGAGATCATGTCCTTCCGTCTTACTAAAAGATGCATGTCCTCCTAGAACCTTCCACTACATTAATATATATATATATATAGGGTTAGGTTTCAGGAGGACATTAAGTATTTGTGAGATGGAAGGACGAAATCTCAGCCGTTGATTTGATTAATCTGACGGTTGAGATTAAAGTTAGTTTTTATTAAAGTTGGCGGTTGGATTTGCGAAAAACACGGGACGGTTGGATTGGAGGTTTTTTTTACTTTTAATCTTATTCGTTGGATGATTAGAAATCAATGATTGAAATCATGTCCTACCGTCTCACAAATATTTGATTGTCCTTCTAGATCTTTATCCTATATATATATATATATATATATAGGGAAAGTATCATGTGGAACCCCCACCTTTTCATGGATCCATGGATCCCTCTTTGCATCCGTTGATTGCATTTACTGTTTGCATTTTGGACGCACCAGATTGTGCCAGCGCATTGATGAGCATGTGCAACTCACGTGTGCATTTGTCATGTGCATTTCACGTGTGCATTTCAAAAATGCAAACACGTGGCACAATCTGGTGCACACAAAAAATGCAATCAACGGTGATGAAGGGGGATCCATGGATCCATGGAAAGGGGGGTTATATATATAGGGGAAGTATCATGTGGAACAGAAATAAGTGTTTAATGTATGTATGAAGATGATTAAAGATAAATATATTCAATACACAAAAACCTTTCGTGAATTTCAATACTTTTAAACTCTAATTTTCATTTCAGTCATAATTACTATTATTTAAACACGATTTGTTCATAGATAATCAATTAAATTAATTAAAATGAATTCTTTATTCGTCTAAAGGTCTCATATTATATTCCCATAATTTATCAAAATGACCAGGCTTGATTTTTATATTCCCTATTTTTTGACCAAAAATTCGAAATTATTAATTTCACAAAACATTAGACGGATCAAATAATAAATACCGAATGAATTGCCGTAATTTGAAAGAAAAAACAACTTCATTATTCATTGTCGAGCGATTTTAGTAATACAATGGCTGAAGAAATGTACCTTACAATCATGTCTTTATTTTTGTACAATATTCGATATAATTGTTGTAAATATGAGTTGAACTCAATGAACGACGTAAGCACCTTCAACGACTCATGCTTCTACATTTTTGATTGCAGTTTTTGCCACATTTATCCCTCTTTTTTTTCTTCAAACTATCACATTTCTTCGCCATGCATTTACGAATGCAACGAGTAGAATTTGTACGACTGTATTTAGATTTCGAGCGCTTTGAACTATTCAGGGATTCAGAGCGGTCCAATTTGGAGTTGTGGTCCAATTCAGACTTTTGGTTAGGGTTGTTGTCATCTTCAGGCTTGTCATCGATATTGTGTCTGTGGTTTAACTTGGAGCTGTGACCCGAGTTTTCGCTTGAGCTATCGTCATTGCTCTCGCCCGGCTTAGATCTACCATCAGAGCTGTTATCGGAGGTCTCGTCATTGTTGGTTCCGGAGCTAACAGGGGGACTCTCGGCTGGTTTGGATTTGCTCCCAAACCAAGAGCTAAAATAGCCTCTCTTTGGAGGAGTGTTAGAGCTACTTTCAGAGTTATTTTCGGAACTCTCGCCGGAGTTATCGGCTGGTTTGGATCCGCGGCCAAATAAGGAGCCGATAAATGCTTCTGATTCAAAAACATGACATTCAAATCCAACAAGTAAAACAATCAACAAAAATATGTATAATCTCATATTCAACGATTATAAAATATATTGCTTGTTGTTGAATCATCAACATCACAAGGGCTATTTATATACAAGTCCTCAATTATTATTCACTTGTGAATTTCAAAAAAAAACATTATTAATTATTTATGAAATTAATAAAAAATTTAATTCAAACATGTTATTCATGAGATGCCATAATAAGAAAAAATGCAATACGATAAAATTACATAATTCAAAAAATTCATTGTTGTAAAATGTAGTCTTAAATTTCATTTGTCATGAAATCCATTTCATTTGAAGAAAAAAAGAATCCTTATAAAGGAAAAAAGGTAAATAAGAGGATAATTTTATTGACTACTCTTTAAATAAATCTATTCATTTTGAAGCTTCCAACTTGCATAATATTTTTGTGACATTGATGATGTTTTTACTGACAGAAAATCTATGCGTCTTGAACAAAGTTGTATGGTCTGATGCCAGTTTTTCCCTTTACTTACGCTTATCGTGCATGTTGAAGTTCCTTCACATTATTTATTTCAATAAAAAAATAAGTATATTCTTATCATTCAATTATATTATGTACACTCCATAATACCGCTACTGAGACTACATTATTTAGTTTTTGCGGCCTATTACTATTTTTCGGGCCGGGCTGGGCCGGGCTTTATGAGAATTGTGAAGCCCGAGCTTGACTCACAAACCCATACCAATTGTAATTAAAATTTAAAAAATCACATTTTTTAATTAAAATATTAATTTTTAATAGTTTAAAAATTAAAAAAATGCTTGAAAATGTATTTAAAATAAAAAATTGTTTTATATATATTTTTTCAATATAATAAATAAGAGTAAAGTTCAAGAGAAACAAAGAATTTAGGTAAGACGGAAGGACGTAATATCAACCGTTAGATTAGATTAATATGCTGTTGAGATTAAAGTTGGTTTTTATATAATGGGCGGTTGGATTTGCAAAAAACCCTAGCGGTTGAGAATGACGGTTACTTTTTTGAATCAAATCTCATCCGTTGGATTATTAGTAATCAACAGTTGAGATCATGTCTCACCGTCTCACATATATTTATCGGTCCTCTTAGAACCTTACTCTAATAAATAATATATCATAATTAAATGAAAAAATATGATGATAAGTAGAGTGTATAATTTAAAATAATAGATACAAATGAAAAATACCTTATACAAATAGAAAAATATAATCTAAATACTAAGAATAATGAAATATTTTCGTAACTTATGTCGGGCTTCGAGTGGGCTTGAACGGCCAGGCCTAAGGCCTCAAAACGATGTCCAAGCCCACTCGATGCATTATAGGGCTGTGCTTCTGAAGAGCTTTGGGCGCGCTGGGCTTTTGTGGGCTTCGCGCCGGCCTAAGGCTTGGCGAAATGTCAATACCTAATTGTGGACAACAAACAATATTATTGTAAATATTCAAGAAAATATAGTTATATTGATGAACATAAAATGATTATTTTATTAATATTTGGGGCATATTGAGATTTGAATCCTATTAATAGGATTTGTTTCCCCTTCAAATGGGCAAACTAAATAAATTACACAAGTTTGACAAATTTTAAACAAAATTAATTTTTTGATAAGTCTAATAATACAGCATTAAAATGGAATATCCACAACATATTTTTTTGTGACATGGATTATGTTTTTAGTGGAATAAAAATCTATGCATGAGTCAGGGGTGTGCATGAGTCGGGTATGGACGGGTTCGGCTATATCCATACCTGATGCGAAAAATTCTTCGCGTTGTCATTTTAAATCCAAACCCGTCCATACCCGAACCGATCAAAGTATATTTGAAAAAATAATTAATTATTTTCTTTTTAAGCAAAAAAAACTGAACAATTTAGATACAATCTGGAGTTTTATACACAAAATGTCTTTCTTTTACACAAAAAAATGTTTAAAGGTGCTATAAAACTCAAGAAGTTAGTAGTTTTTTATATTATTCATATTAAAACAAACTCAAACGGTGGCGTAGTGGGTGTGGCGGTATGAAAATAATCTGGCCTGCAGATCAAATCCTCCCAAACCAAAATTAATATTGCTGAAAAAATCGATTCAATTTGGTTATCTAACCCCAAACCAGAACCTACCCAATAAATCACTGTAGCAGTGTAAAAGTCAACGATGGTCAACATCCATGTTATTATTTCATTACAACCCAAAACATCTTGTTACATTTTATCTATTTGAGCAAACTGTCTTTGTATAAACTCATCCAGGGCTGAGGTTGTTGACTGTATTTGGGTAATGGATTTAATCATTTCCATTCAGTGTCATCACAAGGGAAGCATCCCTCTTGCGCAATGTCAGTTATTTGAACACCAGAGTCATAAACCTGTCCATTCTTCCAGTCTTGAGGTAACACGCTCTTAGCCCACACGTATTTCCCATCGTATCCTGCCGTGACTATCCAACGGAACTGCAAAGGTCCTTCAGGTATCCGGCTAGTGTCCCACACTGCTCCATAGCTTCTGCTCATGTATCCCCAGTTTGCTGACCCAACCTTTTTATTGCACGTAAAAATCAGATATAATTGTTCATAAGAAATTTCATAAAATATATTTTGGTTAAATTTTTAAAAGCTGGAGTTATGCATATACCTTGGCAACATCGACGCCAACAATCTCGGTCTGGCCACCTTGGTAGAGGAATTTCACTGCTAGATAGTAAGGCTTTTGGCTGGATTCCTCAACGCGCACAGCCAGGTTCTGTTTGTATTCGCAAGGAACTCTGTCAAAAAACATACACATTCAGTTTTAGGATATATCTTTGAAGTCAGATGCTGTGGGACAAACTTAGGATCGGACCATTATGTATATGATGAAAATAGTCTGTTGCTATTAACTAGACTTTGATTTTAGACAACAGGAAGTAGTGTAGGGACAAGTTCATTCAAGTATGAAAGTGAGTGTATATGTAGTTGGTGTAACAAAACCATTTCATTGATAATACTTGAAAATTAAATCAGACCTTCTGAACTCAACGTCGGTTATACCCTTTTTGATGAGTTCGGTCTCCTTGCCCGCATTGGCCATGGCCCTGAACGCTCTTTGGCTCAGAACTAAGTCAGTCTCATTGCTGTTGTTAAGGTCTGTGACAATGATTTTAGTCCCGGTTTTGCTGCATATTTTGGGGTCCTTGCATCTTATCTGCAAGAGTATAATTTAAGTATAATGTATTTAGTAACATATTTGAGCATTTAGGATGATGAACTTGAATTCAAAAAACCTGAATACAAGCTCCACAACCAGCACCATTCTTGTAAATGGAAGGCACAACGGCCGCTGTATACCCGTCATTGAAGCCTAAAGCCAAGGATCCATACCCACACGCTCCAGCTGGATAAAATCACAAAAACAGGCATAACCCTCATGAAAAATGCCAACATTTAAGATGAAAACTCATCACAGTCTATCCCAAAATTACTAAATAAAACAAATTTTAACTTACAGGTTAACGGTGCATCGCTATAGTAGAAGGCAGCCTTGGACTGATGCGAGCAACGATCACAAGCATTAACAGACACCACCAGGAAGCATAACAAGGTGAAAAACAGCATAGATGAAGCCATTTCTGAAACTGTTAAATGATTTATGTTGAGAGATAAGTGGCATCAAACTGAGGTCTTTATATAAGATATTGGTAGCATAAAGATAAGCAGAAAGTAGTGTCCAGGTAATCAAAAAATACAAGTGTGAAATGGTAGACATTTTCAAGATTGTTACCTTTAACTGCATTTAAGTGCTTTAAATCATACGGTTCACCTGTTGAGAAAAAACATCAGTAAGCAATTGAAAATACAATTCCTAGACAACACGCTAACAGGTGGGATGAGTTTTAGAAGTCACATTAGTCCTGCTTTAGAGTACAAAAATGGGTTCAAAAAAAGAGTTTAGTGGTCAGGTTTTCTTGGCTTGGAAGCCAAATGAGAGTTTTGAGTTAAGTCTGGCCTTGTTTTGTGGGAAAGTTAGAAATTAGAATACAATGGGTTTATGTTATTCAGGGCCACAACTGAAGATAGGGATGATGAGTTGGGACTTGAGTTGTTTTTTTATCCAATGAGGCACTGGTGGTGTAGAATGTAGATTGGCTTAGCTAGCTTTACCATAGTTGCAAATGATGATAGTATTGATTAGCTAGGACTTCAAATCAATATTCTAAATCTAGTTAAGGTCTATAACAATAATGATCAAGATAGTATTAATGGTGAAAACAGCATTTGTCCTAACAATTAAGCACAACCAAAGTGCCCCAAACTGCATATTTTAAAGGTCTCGTCGACATTGTTTTGAGCTTAATGGGTCATCATTAAGTGGCTTTGTAGAGATTGATATCATTAGCTAGGGGCGAGTGGAGCGTGCATAAGTGCAGATTGTGCAGTGCCCACTTCTCATTAATGAATGATGTTTGAGGTCTAGACTTTCACACTGAAACATGTCCTCTTCTTTTTTCAAGAATGTGTTCATAGTATGAGATAGCTGGTAACTTGAACTTGGCTTACTGTCAAATGGCATAGCAGCACTTTCAAGTTTCAAGCATCAACCTCAGTGTTTTGTAACTGGATCCAGCTAACTCCACCTTTACGAACACACTAAGTTCCAGACTTGAAGTCCCTTCCAACAAAGTGATTTCAGTGTAATAAACACTAGTCTAAAATAGAGTTATTTTTTTCTTTAGATAAGCTAAGTTTTCAAATTGTGAAAAACTTAAACATCAGAAGCCTAAATGAAGATGATATTCAGTAAGGAAAATAAGTTTACTCAACATAAAAATGGTCCACCTAATTAATAAGAATGTGTTGGAAAATATTTAAAGAAAATGTTCTATTAAATATTTATTAGTAATCATCATGATGATGTTAAATGAGTTTTATGTCATGAGTGTTTACTAATAATATTTTATTTATATAAGGAGGGTGACTCCTACTATTTTGTAAGAGATGTATATAGAAAATATGAAAAACAAAACCTCAATCCTCCATAGTTTTGGTGTCAAAGTTGTTGATGTCGGTGATAGCGGAAGGAGTCTTTTATTCGCCTTCTTCACACCGAGTGCATGTGAGTGAAGGCAGAGTGCGAGGGCAATATTGTTTTAAGGAAAGCGCCGAGCGTGCCTCAGTCACATACGGATTCGTATCTCTTACTTTGTTATACGTTTCAGTTATTTCGTTTCATATCTTATTACTTAGTAATTTCAATACCTGTAATTTCCTGTCTATTTTACTAATTATTCTAACAATCTTAAAACAATATTCGATCCTCTGTAGACAGGTATCTTTCAGGTTTCACTTTTGAAGTTACAAATAAATGATCGATGTTTGGTTGGATCCTATTGTATTGGACAATTGGATAAGAAAGAAAATGGTCACCAAGCTATGCATCGTATAGATGTACTTGTTGTAAGATGTCTTGAGAAACATCTAAGTGATGGTGTTGACCGTCAGAAATGGAATAGACATGTGTATCTAGTTCCATATGATCGGTGTATGAGTATAAAACACAATTATGAATGAATTTGAATCTTTATTCAAAATTCATGTGATTATGTACAAATTTGATAGTTTAAATCTATGTTGATATGAACCTATCAAAATTGGTAAGTTGAATGGATCAAGCATTTGCAAAACATATGTGATGGAGTGAATGTTGACACTTTCCTAATGATGAAGAAATTGTATTATTCCATAGTTTGCTATGAGAATTGAAATTTGGTGTCAACATAAAGAACCAATTAGTAACTCCTATTATGGTTCAGTGCAAAAAGTTTGATGATGCTAATTTTTACATTGAAGGTGGAAATTGAGAATTAAATGTGATAAATATATAAGGATATATTATACAGAAAGTGTGATGAAAATGTGATGATTCATTTTCTTGAGACATTATTGATGATTAAGATGTCACATTGATTTTAGAAAATCAAATGTGTATTCAATTTTAGTTGATTATTTGATTAAGTGTGAATCAAATAGCTATTCAATTGTAAAGTTGATGAGTAGTCAATATAAATATAATTATTCAAGATGAGTTTGAATAATTATTTATTGACCTATAATGGGTAGGTTAATAATGAGACTCAAATACAGTATTTGAATTCGTTATGAATGAGAGTAATGAATATGACTATTCAAATCAATTTAAATGGAAATTAATAAGTAACGGATATTCAAATATGATGTTGAAGGTGATATTCAATGTGTATTGAATTCTATCCTTTATTGGATAATTGTTCAAATTCAGATTTGAATAGATGTTAATGAATAGTAATGACAATGAGTAATGGAGAATTTGAATACAAGATTTTGAATATAAATATTCAAATATGTATTAAATTTGTATGATTCTTGTAAAGAATTTAAGTACAAATGGAGATATTCTCATTGAAACATGTCATGAGCAAATTGAAAGTTGTTAATCAACTTAAAAATGAGATTAAGAATGAATCAATGAAGTGATTATTCTTAGTGTTCTATTTTGAGATGAAAGAATCATTTCAATGAGTGTAAATACTAACCGTTATAATGGTTATGAAAATGAATAGAGTTATGAGTCTAATTCAAGGCAAATTGTGGCATGAGTGCACATCAGATGGATTTATTATTTGAATTGTTTATTCAAATATGGTGGATGAAAAGTACAAATTTAAAGTTGTATTTGATCAGGTGTAATCATATATTCTTTCTTTGAAGGAAGAGTTGTGATATGGTGAAATTATTTCATAATAAGCTATGGTATAAGATTCACATATCGTTAAAGAGGAATATCAAATTTTATAACTGATTAAAGTACAAAATTAAATTGATTCTATCTTTAATGGGAGATGAATGTCATTTATAAGTTGAAAATCAACTTAAAATATTATATGACAAAGTGTTGTCATAGAAATTGATGGTGACATTAATATTATGATCATCTCCTATTGAACTAAGAGATGCATTATTTTGAGATGATAAATGCAAGTTCTCTTAATTTAAAAAGATAACATTAGAAAAATGTTTGAAGTGTGAGGAAAATGATGCAAATCATTTAATATCAATTTTATTGATAGAGATGAATAGTCAAAAAGAATTAAGTAAATACTTAATTACATTGAACTTTGAATTTCAATGTTTGGAATAAATAATTTGTCAAATGTTAATGACATATTAATTTTCCACGTTAATGGACAATAGATGAATACAATCATGAGTAGGTATTTAAATGTCAATTGCTTATGAATATAGAGATCATAATGATCCAGGAGTATTCAAATGATTTCTCACAAAATAGAATCATTTTTCTTCTATGGAAGAGGAAAAATAATGATTTAAAAGACTCCCACAAGGAGAATGTTAGGACCGTGATTAGTTGTACCTCACAAGGTCTAGGAACTGTTAAGGACCTAAACCAAGTTTGCAGGTTCAAGTACCTCAGAGTATAAAGCACAACGGAAATACGTCTAAAGATTTTTCTTATTAATCAATAGACTGTACAAATACTTACAATTTGTACACACGCAATTGTGTTACCAACAATCACACAAGTCACATATACCTGATGATCCCGGACCACCAATCGCGACTCCCAGAGACAAGCCCCTCAGGTTCCGAACCCTCGACAAGTCCCTCTCAAATGACGAGTATCCCCAGCAGATCTCTAACTCAATGCCTAGTGAGTAATGGCAGATGCTGCTCTCGAAACTCCTCTGGGACAGGTCCTCCGACAAGTCCTCCTCTGGACAACCACCTCCTGTGGTACCTGAAGACAATCACCTCTCGTGATGTCCCCTTGAGACAACCACCTCCTGTGGTCACTGACCTGATACCATCACCTCCTGTGATATCTCCTTGGTGTCATCACCTCCTGTGATGTCTCATTGAGACAACCACCTCCTGTGGTTGCTGACTTGAGACCATCACTGCTACAGGGCCAAGTCACATAAACATGATGGTCCCTGACCACCAATCGCGACTCCCAGAGACAAGTCCCTCAGGTTCCAAACCATCGACTTCGTCTCCTCCGGTGAGTATATCAGCAATTCCGAATTGCTCTCTAAACTCTCCTTGGATTGCCCTCCTTTGGGTGTGATTAACCTCGGGTTTCACCACTGATTTCGTCAGTAGGTTCGCCAAATATGAGCTGCTCCTCGTTTGAGTATATATAGGGTTGGTTACCAACATGACCGTTGCCCACTACTCCACTCCTAACATTCAGCTCACGTCCCTCCATGAAAATCTCTAACAAACTTGACTCGGTTTGTCATCATCCACGGAGTGCAACGTCTTCCAAGTCGTGCAAATCAGTTCCAACGTCTCTCCACATTTTTCTCAACCGACGTTTGACTTGTTCTCGGACTGTTGTGACTTCAAGTCCCACTGCGTCCGACGCAGGTTCTTGTTCCTCTTCTGTGTCTGTCAGGTACATGTACCTGCACACTCAACTCAGGTATTAGTCGAGTGTTGTCATCAATCAAAATCCACTGGGGTACATGTCCAACAATTTCCCCCTTTTTGATGATGACAAACACCCAGGTAACAAGAAACACAAACATGCATACAACTACCTCATACGCATACTCCTCTACCCAAAGAATCAATGTGGGAACAATTCCCCCTAAGCCCCTGCACGGACTTGCAACAAGTATCAGGTACGTGTACCTGACATGATTCCCCCTGGATAGGTATCCCACTAACTCTTCCCCCTTTTGGCATCATCAAATAAGGGTTAGACAGTTAAAACACATTAGCCATCAATAGAGTTAGTCCAAACATGCAATAAAATTGAAATTATGCAAACTTCAAAATTAAATGCAAAATGTCAAGAGTGCATAACTGTTAAAAAAAAGGATAAATGTGGTGGGGAGCAAGGAATGGATAAGTCAATGGTGGCGAAGGGTATTAGCATTCTCTGATTCAGGTTCTTGAACCTGACCCAAACACTAGGTTCCCGACCCTGACTGCCATATCGACTGCTTTTCTTCACGACATCAAACTCCGAGTTTAGTCGTGTCATCCTTGATCTTAATTGTACCTCACAAGGTCTAGGAACTGTTAAGGACCTAAACCAAGTTTGCAGGTTCAAGTACCTCAGAGTAAAAACAACGGAAATACGTCTAAAGATTTTTCTTATTAATCAATAGACTGTACAAATACTTACAATTTGTACACACGCAATTGTGTTACCAACAATCACACAAGGCACATATACCTGATGATCCCGGACCACCAATCGCGACTCCCAGAGACAAGCCCCTCAGGTTCCGAACCCTCGACAAGTCCCTCTCAAATGACGAGTATCCAGCAGATCTCTAACTCAATGCCTAGTGAGTAATGGCAGATGCTGCTCTGAAACTCCTCTGGACAGGTCCTCCGACAAGTCCTCCTCTGGACAACCACCTCCTGTGGTACCTGAAGACAATCACCTCCTGTGATGTCCCCTTGAGACAACCACCTCCTGTGGTCGCTGACCTGAGACCATCACCTCCTGTGATATCTCCTTGGTGTCATCACCTCCTGTGATGTCTCCCTGAGACAACCACCTCCTGTGGTTGCTGACTTGAGACCATCACTGCTACAGGGCTAAGTCACATAAACCTGATGGTCCCTGACCACCAATCGCGACTCCAGACAAGTCCTCAGGTTCCAAACCCTCGACTTCGTCTCCTCCGGTGAGTTTCTCAGCAATTCCGAATTGCTCTCTAAACTCTCCTTGGATTGCCCTCCTTTGGGTGTGATTAACCTCGGGTTTCACCACTGATTTCGTCAGTAGGTTCGCCAAATATGAGCTGCTCCTCGTTTGAGTATATATAGAGTTGGTTACCAACATGACCGTTGCCCACTACTCCACTCCTAACATTCAGCTCACGTCCCTCCATGAAAATCTCTAACAAACTTGACTCGGTTTGTCATCATCCACGGAGTGCAACGTCTCTCCAAGTCGTGCAAGTCAGCTCCAACGTCTCTCCACATTTTTCTCAACCGACGTTTGACTTGTTCTCGGACTGTTGTGACTTCAAGTCCCACTGCGTCCGACGCAGGTTCTTGTTCCTCTTCTGTGTCTGTCAGGTACATGTACCTGCACACTCAACTCAGGTATTAGTCGAGTGTTGTCATCAATCAAAACCCACTGGGGTACATGTTCCAACAATTTCCCCCTTTTTGATGATGACAAACACCCAGGCAACAAGAAACACAAACATGCATACAACTACCTCATACGCATACTCCTCTACCCAAAGAATCAATGTGGGAACAATTCCCCCTAAGCCCCTGCACGGACTTGCAACAAGTATCAGGTACGTGTACCTGACATGATTCCCCCTGGATAGATATCCCACTAACTCTTCCCCCTTTTGGCATCATCAAATAAGGGTTAGACAGTTAAAACACATTAGCCATCAATAGAGTTAGTCCAAACATGCAATAAAATTGAAATTATGCAAACTTCAAAATTAAATGCAAAATGTCAAGAGTGCATAACTGTTAAAAAAAAGGATAAATGTGGTGGGGAGCAAGGAATGGATAAGTCTATGGTGGCGAAGGGTATTAGCATTCTCTGATTCAGGTTCTTGAACCTGACCCAAACACTAGGTTCCCGACCCTGACTGCCATATCGACTGCTTTTCTTCACGACATCAAACTCCGAGTTTAGCCGTGTCATCCTCTCCTCCAACTCCAAGATCACATCCTTGATCTTATGAAGCCTCTGCTCAACACCAACCTTTTCTTTATCACGAGGTTCCTGAACCTCTGACTCGTACACTCTATCTCCTCCTTAACCTTGACCTCCTTGTTTTCCCTCTTCCTCTTTGAGAGACAGGAGCGTGAAGGCTGGACTCGCTTTACGGCAGACTTTTCCTTAGTTGCCTTCCTTTTTTTTTCGGAACTGGGATCTCGAGGTTCATGACCTGTCATTACCCTCCAAGGCTTCATTCTTTTCGAATTCACCCCACTGTTCCACTGCTAGCCACCCACTTGTGACGTAGCCATCATCCTCATCCCTTCTAACTCCTCCAGAGCTTTTTGAACGAGGACACTGAAGCATCCACTACCTTGGCGCTTCTCTCAGGACTTGGTTCCTCCTCTGAACCTTCCTGGTTCACATCTCCACTTCAGTAAGGATCAGTGACCTCCAGATTCGCTCCGAACCTGCTGCAACTATAAGCGTCTTTGCTTACTGGATGCCTTCGACAGTCGGTTCCTTGACCGTCGACTGGTCCGCAATCTCCTTTGCGTCCCCATTGTTGCTTCAGCTCCACCTTCTGGGATCTGAACTTCAGTGCCACTACTGGATACATGTTCTCCTTCTGCATTTGGATAGGAATCTGACACGTACTTGTCTGACTGGCACACATACCTCAGCGTTTTGCTCAAGTACCTGGATCTGTTCTCTGACCTGAACAAGTGAATGCCATACCCATACCTTCCATAGACTTCACAAGGGACGTTGTGATGGATCGGCTTAACCGAAAGGGTTTATACTGTAAAACATCACAACTGAAATCACTCATTAAAATCACACTAGATTTACCTCAAGTAGATTTCCAAGTCTCAAATCGGCATGTGGCTAAGGTGGCTGAGTACACTTCCTTCATGCGGTTTGTGAGGTTCAAGATCCGGAAGGTACTTAGGCTAGAAATGAAAGACATTCCAAGCACAAACATGACAATTTCACATTTAATCAAGAAGTAAGGCGTGCAATCAATTTATCACACATAGACTTAATCACATACCTCAGGCTAACATGCATAACTACTCTACCCCTACTCTAACCAATCATTGGAGTTAAAGTTAGAGGTACCTCACTAAGTAGATATCATGCCAAGCGCCATCCCGAACTTCCTGAAAGACTCCCTGCTTAGGGCCTCGGTGAAAATGTCCACCACTTGTTCCTCTCAAACTGATGCAATTCCTCATGCATCTCCTGAATCCAGTTTGGGTCCCTAAGATCGTCCTCGACCTTCTTTGACCCCATCAGGGACACGAACGCAGTCTGAACTCGTTCACCCTGATCCTGTTCAGGTACCTGATCCTGATCCCCATGCTGTTCATCCTGCACCTCTACCTCGGTCGGATCGACATCAGCAACCTCTGGATCTATATACTGATCAGCTTCCTCTGATCCCATCAGCACCCTCTTGCGCTGAATCAAAGTGTCTTTAAATGTTATCTGCTCCTGGTCGAGCTAACACAAAGACTTCCTCTACAGGTTCGTGTTCCCCATGAACCTCCTCAGATTTTCCTAACATGACGTCCTCAATCAAAGCTATGTGCACACTTTTCTCGGTTGTCTTAGTCCGCTTGTTGTACACCTTGTAGGCTTTGCTGTGAGTGGAGTATCCTACAAACACCCCTTCGTCACTCTTCAAATCCAACTTTCCTAGTTCATCATTCCCGTGTTCGCTTTGACAGACTGAAACTGTCCGATACTTGTTCCCCGTTTGGAACTACCAGGTTGTTAAACCTCTCCAGTACTTGTTCCGCGCTTGGATCTACCAGGTCGCTAAACCTCTCCAGTACTTATTCCCCGCTTGAAACTATCAGGTTGCTGAACCTCTCCAGTACTTGTTCCCTTTGGAACTACCAGGTTGCTGAACCTCTCCAGTACTTGTTCCCCGCTTGGAATTATCACCTCATCATAACCCAGACTGGCTTAGATTTCTTTGTTCCCGGAACATCAATCTTCACCCTGGGTCATGTACCTGCAATGCTAATCAAATCTAGAGCAACAGGGCTCTGATACCAATTGTTAGGACCGTGATTAGTTGTACCTCACAAGGTCTAGGAACTGTTAAGGACCTAAACCAAGTTTGCAGGTTCAAGTACCTCAGAGTATAAAGCACAACGGAAATACGTCTAAAGATTTTTCTTATTAATCAATAGACTGTACAAATACTTACAATTTGTACACACGCAATTGTGTTACCAACAATCACACAAGTCACATATACCTGATGATCCCGGACCACCAATCGCGACTCCCAGAGACAAGCCCCTCAGGTTCCGAACCCTCGACAAGTCCCTCTCAAATGACGAGTATCCCCAGCAGATCTCTAACTCAATGCCTAGTGAGTAATGGCAGATGCTGCTCTCGAAACTCCTCTGGGACAGGTCCTCCGACAAGTCCTCCTCTGGACAACCACCTCCTGTGGTACCTGAAGACAATCACCTCTCGTGATGTCCCCTTGAGACAACCACCTCCTGTGGTCACTGACCTGATACCATCACCTCCTGTGATATCTCCTTGGTGTCATCACCTCCTGTGATGTCTCATTGAGACAACCACCTCCTGTGGTTGCTGACTTGAGACCATCACCGCTACAGGGCCAAGTCACATAAACCTGATGGTCCCTGACCACCAATCGCGACTCCCAGAGACAAGTCCCTCAGGTTCCAAACCATCGACTTCGTCTCCTCCGGTGAGTATATCAGCAATTCTGAATTGCTCTCTAAACTCTCCTTGGATTGCCCCTCCTTTGGGTGTGATTAACCTCGGGTTTCACCACTGATTTCGTCAGTAGGTTCGCCAAATATGAGCTGCTCCTCGTTTGAGTATATATAGGGTTGGTTACCAACATGACCGTTGCCCACTACTCCACTCCTAACATTCAGCTCACGTCCCTCCATGAAAATCTCTAACAAACTTGACTCGGTTTGTCATCATCCACGGAGTGCAACGCCTCTTCCAAGTCGTGCAAATCAGTTCCAACGTCTCTCCACATTTTTCTCAACCGACGTTTGACTTGTTCTCGGACTGTTGTGACTTCAAGTCCCACTGCGTCCGACGCAGGTTCTTGTTCCTCTTCTGTGGCTGTCAGGTACATGTACCTGCACACTCAACTCAGGTATTAGTCGAGTGTTGTCATCAATCAAAATCCACTGGGGTACATGTCCCAACAGAGAAGATGTCTTGTAGTAAATTATACGAAATAAAGATTAAATCTTTATACAAATAATTTACAAATGTGGGGTAGTGAATCTTGATTCAAAAATAATGGTCATCCAATTGAAAAATTAGTTTTGACATGAATGACAAAAGTCTGTACACTTTAACACATGTTATGAATTTGTGTTTGGTGTTGTGGAAATAGTAAAGACATTATGAAGTACACAAAATCATTATTAAACACAAAGTGTATATGATTGATGTGGTACTAGTCTTTGTGATTTTTTTATTAAAATTAAACGCACAATTAGTGTGGTTTAATTAAATCAATCACAACAAGTTGAAAGATTGAGGACGAGTATAAAGAGATAGTTTATTATCTCTAAAACTCCAATATTGAATAATATTTGTCTAAGAATAAAGAAGATGAAATTATTCATTTTGAATATATTGTGAGTGCATATGAGTATAGTATTATGCTCACGAATCAATTGTGGAGCAAGCTTACAATAATATTTATCATAAGAGTGGCATCATAAATTTTGTTCAAAGAAGAGATGCAAAATAAATTATTTAAACATTCTTTCATGGTAATGAAAGTGATGAGAATTCATAGTGCACCATAAGATTACGATCATGTCAACTAAATATGAGAAAATATTTTGTGACTTTCAAGAGTACAAATTATTGTTAACTTGATTCGCTTGTCAAGTGTTAATATAAAGAAGACTGCAAATAACTAATTGATGCTTTTAAGCACAATATGTTGAGATGAATCATACAACTTAAGCGTCACATTTCAAAGTGGCATTTCTTTGGTTTTGATGACAATAATCAATTTTGCGGTTTTGGCATGTTAGCTAGTAACATTGCAATATGTTTCTAGCATGGATGAAATATCTTATCATTAAAGAGTATTTAATTTGAATAATACTTACAAATGTGGGGGTTAGAGGTAGCTAGCCCAAGTTTTAATCTTTGTATTTTTAATAATCAGATCAAAATCAATGGATGTGACACAAGTATGTGCAAGATCACATAATAACATGCATAATTTCAAGAACACGGAAATGCATGATCATGTGAAATGTGGATTAAGACTTGCAAATGTGATTTGTGAATATGAAAAGTCTTGTGTCATTTCGATCATCATGTTGATGACAAGTTGTAAACGATACATGTCCAAAAGATTTTGAAAGTTCTCTCAAGAGTGAAATATGAAAAAGTGATTAGTGTTTAGTGTACTTGAGGTACGCGAACAAATGAGTACACTTGTAAGCGGTACAAGTAATTCATGACTGCAGCATGAAAAGGTTTTGAAGATATTGTCTATCTCAAATTCACTTGTGATTAGAGTCTTCACTTTGAGAGATAATGATGCGTTCAAAATTCTCTAAACTGAATTTGCCAAGTCAACAGTTTTTTGAGGTTGAGTTTGAAAAAAAATCTGGACGGTATCCTTATGAGGATATTTCAAAATGGACAAAGCATGTGCTGAAAATTGATGTATATCGAGATAATCAATTCATGATTGTTTACAACATAAATATTGATGGTAAGTCTAGACAAATATGTCAATGACACAATATCATCATACAACTTCTCTTTGGAGTCATTTATATTGACTATGTAAGGTTCAATGATATTAAAACGGATCTGTTAACTTGAGTGTTAAAATAGAACCTTTGTAGAGAAGTTAAAGGAATGAGCTCGATGGAAAGCCCTTTCGAAATAAAGTCGAGGCAACGGAAAACCCAACCATGATGACTGGAGATCCCAAGAACTTGGTTCAATGGGACAACCTAATTGCTAAGACGGAGTGTGGTCACTGTGGGGGTTTTACCCCCTAGCTCATTCCTATTTAAACAGTGACTCCCGCACGAGGTTAAGCTTAAAGCTTTTAATGATTCTGAATGTTCGAATAAAGGAACTTTGAACGGGTAATGCGGGATTACCTTAATAGAGAATCACCTATGTTAGAGAGAAGTGGGGCCGCTTCAAAGGAGAACTATGTGGGCTTAGTTCTTTAGCAACTCTCGCAGAACCAGGAAGGGGTTTCAGGGCCGTAACGAACCCAACCATGAGAAATGAAAGGCTGTCAGGAATATATCTGTGGAAGTTATGTACTTCATTTACACAATAAGACGAACAGTTCAAGGACATCGCGTCTACTGAATAGTCAGTAAAGAATGCATTTCTTTCCAAGGGAAGGTTCAAAGGCGTTGCCCACCTATCCTTTGCAGATATAGACCGCAGAAACTATCACCATGTTGAGTCGAGTCTTACAGTTTAGAACTCCATTTTCTTTATGTGAGGGATTATTGGAAAATATTTAAAGAAAATGTTTTATTAAATATTTATTAGTAATCATCATGATGATGTTAAATGATTTTTATGCCATGAGTGATTACTAATAATATTTTATTTATATAAGGAGGGTGACTCCTACTATTTTGTAAGAGATGTATACAGAAAATATGAAAAACAAAACCTCAATCCTCCATAGTTTTGGTGTCAAAGTTGTTGATGTCGGTGATAGTGGAAGGAGTCTTTTATTCGCCTTCTTCACACCGAGTGCATGTGAGTGAAGGCAGAGTGCGAGGACAATATTGTTTTAAGGAAAGCGCCGAGCGTGCCTCAGTCACATACGGATTCGTATCTCTTACTTTGTTATACTTTTTCAGTTATTTCGTTTCATATCTTATTACTTAGTAATTTCAATACCTGTAATTTCCTCTCTATTTTACTAATTATTCTAACAGAATGTACCAATTTATGTCCAACAGGTCAAGTCAAACATGTAGCACAGAAAATTCAACTTAGGAGCCAAGACCAAGCTGATGTCCTTCCTGATTTTACCTCATCATATAGACCCAAGGCCCTGCTGGTCAGATGAAGGCGGCTGCCCTACCCTCAAGGGGTCCTAATCAACCGACAAATGGGTGTTGAGACCTTCAATGCATTATGATTGGATAGCATTATAGAAATTTTGAATATAGGAAGGACTTGGAGGCTGAGGATATCAAAGGTGGAATACATAACACTATCAACTTCAGGATAAAGGACATGCAATATAGCTGGTGGAAGTGGAAGGGACTCGCACAATAAAGGAGTCTTTAGCGATTGTGGGGTAGTTGTTATCGGTCCTAGTCACAACTGATCAGCCATCCAAGGCCTAATACATAGCAGGTCTCCACCAGGTTCACCAAAGTCTACACCACAACTGGTGTCATGCATTAGAGAATTTCAAGTAGCAAACCAACTGGTCCTCTTCCCCCACTCCCAACCAACCAGAGTCAAGTTCTCAATCAACCAAGGTAAAGTCTTTCAGGACAAAAACCTCACTACCACCGGACCAAGACCAAATCCACAAGGGTCATACAACTATGGCCAGATTCTGGTTAACAGGACTACCAAGCTGGCTAATGAGGCAAACCAAGTTGACGGTAAGCAGAGGTATGCTGTCAATGGAGTGTCATTCTTCCAGCTAACACTCCAATGAAACTGGCGGATTATTAACATCAGCAGCGTGTTCCAGATAGGGAGCATTCCTTACAAGCCAGAATGGAACTTTAGGCACATAGGATTGGATATTTCAATCATGCGGCTGATCTACTTTAGTGAGATTTGGAGAATTCGACTGCTCTCCTTCAACTTAGGAGATGACACACATAAGATAAGAGAAGGAAATAACGATAGTTAAATACTGAAGTTGCATTCAATCTGTTTTCTAAAGATTCACTATTCAGGACAAAATGCAAATCCCTTGTTTTGTTCTACTTACTAGTTTGAGTTATTTCTTTAATGTCATTTTTGAAACACTTTCAAACTGTTAGTAACTCACTACAAGGCACTAACAGATCAAACAGGAAGCTTGGGATAAAACAGTGAGAGTGGCATGAGTAAACACTTTTCTGAGTTAACACGTCTACTAAATTGATCGTATTAGGATAATCTACTTTCCAAAAGTGAGGGCTTGGTCTGAAACATGTAAGATATTCACTGAAATAATCAAAACAAAGATTAGTAGCTGACAGATTTACCTTAGATAAAATCATGATAGTACACATCAATCCCGTTCAGTCTTTGCTGATTCATACTTGTTCATGCATTAGACTGTCTCGACCTGCATTCATCAAAGTTATCTTCAAAATTATAAGGTGTGCAACTGGAGTTTACTGGACAGCAATGTAGCATAATGTTGTCTTGCTAGTTTCAACACTAATACTGTTTTCAATCAAGGCAAATGATTTAAATGTTGTAGAAGTAAGTGATCTGACTCCTTGAGGTAAAAAAAAAAGTAACCAACAAAACTAAATGTATAAAAATAACCTAATTCACATCATAAATAACTTACATAAAGTCATCAGATACATATATATATATATATATATATATATATATATATGAACGCAAGCCTTGAATCATGTTAATAATCTTCAAGGCCTCACAAATATTCAAAGAAAAGAACTAACCTTCCAAAGTATTTGATACCCGAGCAGGAGGAGGCCAAAACAACTTCCAATACTTTGATTCAACAGTTAAAAACTCAATCTTGCTGCTATGCAAATGGTAAACCGCAACTTCAGCCGCCTGGAACTCAGCTGGTCTCTCATTAAACTCATCTATACCGTACATAAAATAAATACAATTCCCTTCATACCCATCCATACCAGCAGCTGAGACAGAAAAAGTACAGTTCTTTCCCAAAAACAACAACTGATCACCCAAACTCTCCATCTCCTCCCACCTCTTCTCACTCTCAACCAGCTTATAAACCTTAAAACTAACACATCCCTCATCAAGTGACCTCAAAAGCCTCTCTTCAACGTCATCATCCTCATCATCAACATTCAACCACATATCAACCAGCAACAGTTCGCCACAAGACTCAACTAAATACTTAACATCCCCACCAAACACTGAATCCGCAACAAGTTCAACCCTGAACGCACTCTCAACCCTCGCAATCCTTCCACTACTATCCACCGCATAAAATTTCCCTTTATAAACCTTCACATCAACATATGGACACAACATCTCCTTGATCACTTTCCACTTCTTATCACCGGATTTAAACACCGCTAGCCTACCTGATATCAAAATCGTCAAAATCATAAATCCGCAAGCAGCGATTTCATCATTACTCAACAAACTAGGGGTTACAACTTCATTTCCATCACAACAAAAAGCAATTCTCTCTTCATACAAACTCCAATTCTCACCAAACCAATTCCAATAAGGCCACGTATCAAACAAATGCATCACATACTCCTCCTTCAATTCACAAACCCTTACTTTCAACAAATCCAAACTCCACGTCACCGGCTGCTTGAACCGCTCTCCGGATAGCGGATTCAGCAATCTCATTTTTCCCAACGCATCTTCCGATATCTTTACGATCCAGTGGACTCCATCTTCATTAATGAAGCGGTAGATGGTGCGCTTGAAGAGGCGGAAGCCCCAAGTGGCGCTGGAAATACCGCCGTTAGGGATGATGGGGAAAGAGTCACTGAGGTGACGGAGCTTAGGTTGGAGAACGGATCTCCAAGTGGAGCAGACGGATCGGAAGCGAAGTACGTCGATCGGCGATGGGAGTGATTCCCCGATTTGCAGAAGGAGATCCTTGGGTAGCTCCGACCAGTCCGTCATTGCGTTGATCGAGTCTTCGTTGTATCAATTTCAACTCTCTTATTCAGTTTAATTTGAACTAGTTAATTGGTGCATATCAGCACATGTATTTTATATTTTTTAAATCATTAGAAAACTAAATGTTATATATGGAAATATTATCATGTAATTATTAAAAAATTAAGGAGTATTTTAAGAAGGTGAATTGTAACTTCAAAAATAATCGTCAATTCACCTTTTTCGATTTTATATATAGGATAGATGACAATTCGTTTCAAAATCTTGACTTTAATATTATGATTTATAGGATATATATTGGAGCAAATATTTTTAATATAAAATTTGCTAGAAACGTAAAATAAAATGGAAGGCTTTTTTGTCAAAATATCTTACATACTCTGTATGAAAAACATTTTTATGGACTCATGACGTAGATAAGTGTTCATATTCGACTCATTTATTTTCGAAGAAATGTAAATAAATTTTTACTGGAATTATTTATTACAATAGTATTTAAAGAGTGCATTGTCTCACTTGAAATTCTTTTTTTATTATTATTAAAAGTGGGTACATTTCATTTGAACCATGAAAACACCACCACCGGTACATAATTACAAAGTGAAATATATTAATGGAACAGAGCCCGAGACACTTCAAACCTAGAGTATCTCAATAAAAACGTTGATCGAACAGGCCGTTGATGACACCTTCACCACTGGCTCCCACTGATTCGATACTCAGACATCAAAACTATCCTTAGCAATACAAGCCTTATTACACAGCACAAAACATGCTGAGAATAAGCCTAAGCGGCATTACAAGCATCCAGAATGGATGAATACACACATAAAAAACATCTAATTGTCGATTATTCATAAATTACATAGAAGGATTTAAGCGAAAATAAGTCGATCGTCACATGCATGTGACCATGGAGGAACGAGGCGGCGGAGGTGATTCCAACCACATGCATGCACTCGAAGGCGACGGCCGACGGTGTCGGAGGAGAATACCGACGAGAGTAGGAAGAGAGTGAATCATCTAATAAACAACTATTTGGGATAGAGATAGAGAAATCCATCTTTCCATGGAAGAGATGGTCCTCTCCTCCATCCCGGAGCGTGGTGGCCGGATGAAGGAAAAAGAGACTGAGAAAACTGTGGTGATGCTATAAGCTGTGTCAATTTAGCCTCTCATGTCCTTTTAAACGGTACTTCTTATCAGAACTTTTTTGAAGGGATGATCTCTTCCGGCTCATTCCATCTATGGTAATTAGATTTTAGGCTCATAATCCTGCAAATTCCACTAACACGGCTTCATCACTTAATGTCATTATTTACTAAAATAGGGTATAAAGACATTTTAAACCCCGTCACTAACCACATAGTTGCAGTACAGTTTGTCCTCCAAACCTAAAAAAACTGATCCAATAGAATCCCAAAAATAGCAAAAACCGAACATTAAAGCAACAGCACACACTTTTATTTCCGCACATGACAAACTTCCATACCCAATTTCAGCTCCAAAATCATCTCAAAAAAGAACAAAACAAAAAACAACCAAACCAACTTCTAACCTCAAGGGCAGTTTCGTCATCCCACTTTCCAGATTCAAATCTTTAAAATCACCCACCAAAACTCCTGCAAAATTATTGTGTTTTTTCTTCTCATTTTCTGTATTGTTTCTAATTTTCAAAAGAAGACTTGTTTGTCCGATGTCACCAAAACACGGTCGGAAGAACGAGCCAAAGAACGAGCAGCTTCCGATTCTATTGTTGAACGAGGAGGAGCAGGCCACACAATCAGACAACATCTCTAATAATGGTATAGAGGAAATTGACAGCAAAGTTGGTGGTCAAATGTGGAGGATATCAAGTTACAATTTCTGGAATGACGATGTTTCGAGAGTTAATAATGCGAATTCAAATGGTAAAGAATTTGTGTTCAATGCGCCGTCTGCTTTAGAAGAGTCGTCACGGAAGCCGCTAGGGGAGCTCATGAATGAAAATCAAGTGTCTGATGAGATTTCACTTGATATGGATGAGTTGGAATCTGCGGTAGATGGATTACCGCCGGTACTTGAGGATTCTCTGGAGATTAAAGAGACAGTTTCGCAGTTGAATGTGCCAGTGGAGGGAAACAAGAATTTTGAAAAGGACGGTGCAACGGTTTTAAAATGCACGTCGAATGACGTGCATCAAACTAGATCTCGAATGCTTAGAAACAGACCGAGATCTAGGCTGTTGGATCCGATGGGATACGATCAGTCAGACAGAAGGTCTGGTCGGTTTCCACGGAAATCAGGACAGCAAAAATCTATATATTTATCAGGACGAATGGACGATGAAGAAGAGGATCCATTTTTAGACGTGGATTTACCAGAAGAGTATACAAAAGTTAAGTTAAGCAAGGTGACAATGGCTGAACTGATCAGTCTGGTTTTGATCATTACGGCTTTAATTTGTAGTCTTAAATTTCTGGTTTTAAAAGAAAAGACCTTGTGGAATTTGGAGCTTTGGAAATGGGAAGTGTTGGTTTTGGTACTGATTTGCGGAAGATTGTTTTCAGGGGGAGCTATGAGGCTCGTTGTGTTTCTGATAATGCGCAACTTTTTGCTACGAAAGCGAGTGTTATATTTTGTCTACGGGCTACGCAAGCGCGGTGCGACTTGTCTGGCTTGGTTTAGTTTTACTCACATGGCATTTTTTGTTTGATCAACGGATTCAAAGAGAAAATCGGAGCAAGCCACTCCAATATGTTACAAAGATTTTGATATGCTTTTTGCTAGGGACACTTATATGGCTCGTCAAGACGCTAATTGTCAAGGTTCTTGCGTCTTACTTCCATGTCTCAACATTTTTCGATAGGATTCATGAGGCATTGTTCAATCAGTACGTCATCGAGACCTTGTCAGGTCCTCCGTTAGTAGAGATGCAGCGCGTCGTGGATGCAGAGGCTAGGCTTGTGGAGGACGTCGCGCAACTTCAGAAAGCTGGGGCGAACGTCCCACCGGAACTTAAAGCTAATGTGTTTGAGAAAAGCAGTCAGATTGGGAAGAGTTGCAGGACTGAGAAAGGCTCAACTAAAAACAGTCATAAGCTGTCTGGTGTAATTCATGGAAGACAAGATGAGGGAATTCCTATACAATATTTCAACAGATTGAATCCTAAAAATGTTTCGGCATGGAATATGAAGTTGCTGATTAATATTATCCGGTACGATACCCTGACAACCTTGGATGACAAGTTACTAGACGCGAATCAGGCCGATGAGAAGCAGATGCAAATCAGAAGTGAGGTTGAGGCCAAGGCGGCCGCTAAGAAAATATTCCACAATGTCGCTAAACCTGGCTACAAGTAAGCATATTTCCCAACTTTCCGCGAAACTTAAATATATTTCTTCATTACTGATAGATCAAAAACTTGTTTTGAGGTGCATAAAGCTCGATGATCTGAGGAGGTTCATGGAGGAGGAAGAGGCGGAAAAGACGCTAAGCCTGTTCGAAGGAGCATCTGAAACCTGCAGAATCAGCAAATCAAGTCTGAAAAATTGGGTGGTGAGTTTTAGATTCTTCTGTTCATTTCTTCACACTTAAAAGAACTTTAACTTTGACATTTATTTGCTCGTTTCAGGTCAAGGTCTTTCGCGAAAGGAAAGCTCTATCTCTGACCTTAAACGATACAAAAACTGCAGTCAAAAGGCTTCACCAGATGCTGAATATCATTGTGATCGTAATTATTGGACTAATCTGGTTGGTCATTCTCGGCGTAACTACAAAAAAACTAGTCCTGCTGTTTGGGTCTCAGCTTGTAGTTTGCGCATTCATCTTTGGAAATACCTTGAAAAACATATTTGAGGCGCTTGTTTTCTTATTCATCGTACATCCTTTCGACGTAGGCGACAGATGCGAAATCGACGGAAAAGAGGTATTACTGAAAGTATCTCATTCACTTCTCAATCAATTACTTTCCGGATAAAATGATCGTGAATAATATGATTATTGTGCATATCTTTGTACAGTACTATGTCGAGGAAATGAATATATTGTCTACAGTTTTTCTGAGAGATGACAATTTGAAGGTTACATATTCAAACATTTGGTTACAAATGAAGGCCATCCACAACTTCTACAGAAGTCCTAACATGGGAGATGCGGTCGATTTCTGCATACATATTGCTACCTCTGCGGAAAAAATAGCGTTAATTAAACAGAGGATCATCAGGTACCATTGGCATACATATATAGAAATTTATTCATGTGGATCCATCTTTTTTGGTGGATTCGTGAAGCTCTACATATTTCATAATGCACTGATTAAACAGTTGAGAAATTAACACATAATTTGTATCTGATTATAGCTACATTGAGAGCAAGAAAGATATCTGGTCTTCGCCAACGCTTGTGGTGAGAGATGTCATAGAGTTGGATATGGTGAAATATTCTGTATGGGTGAGTCATACAATGAATTTTCAAGACATGGGTGAAAGATTTAAGAGAAGAGCTCAGCTGGTTGAAGAGATAGTAAAGATTTTAAGAGAACTTGACCTCGAATATCGTATTAAGAAAAAAGAGACCAATATAGTTCCGATGCCCGGTCCAATCTCGGCTAGACTTCCGCCTACTTGGGCACCACCACCGCGAAACTAAAACTAGTGGCGAGAAATCATACCTTATTTTGAGAAAATCCCTATTTGTAAAACCGAGTGACATCAGATATACGTACATGATATAAGTGGAACGTCCCTCCTCTTGTAAATTTTATGTCTCTTTTGTAGTTTTCTTGTGTGAACTCGATATATTATTTGAGAGAGTCAGAGTAAAGTTCATTTGTTACTCAGGACAGGTGGTACAAACTCTGCGACCTTTATCCTACATTGTTAGATTAAAATGATCCAACAGTTCATATTTTCTCCTTTTTAATTTTGTTTTTGAACGAAAAAAGTCAAAATACATATACGAGTCATACTATACAGATAATTTAAATATAAGTGCAAACAATTAAATCTCAAAATCAGCCTGTGCACGAGTTCGCAGAGATAAACTTAACCCTATTCTCAGAACTTGAGCATCTCTATTTGTTGAGTGCATGATAATGTCCTTTTAGAAATTCCTTTCTTAGTGGATTTTGTATTTTGGAAAAGGCCACTAAAAATGGCAATTCCACTATCTCACAAGCCCATCCATCACAAGGAAATATCTTGACTCAGGGTATCTGAGGAGCCTTTAGCTAGTGGATGGGTCTGGAGTTTGGTCTCTGGACCTCCATTTGTAGCACTAGTGGCACTTTGGACGATAGGTTGAGAATCTAAGGCAATTGGTGGAATCTAGCAAAGCAACAAAGTGGCCCGTTACAACAACAAAAAGTCACTATCAAAGTATCATTCAATTTTCACGCAACTTGAAGTGATCAATAATCAAATATACAAGGAACATACTTGACGGAAGAAAACAGGAAGACAGACAGAAAACTAGAGATAAAACCAATGGCTGAGTTTGATGCAAAAACAGTTACACAAGAGAAGAAGATTGTGATGACTCTGCCTTCAACAAAGCCTTTCACCAGGAGGGTCAAGGGTAAGAAGATGATTACAAAAAGTATAACAAAGCTACAGATTGAAAGGTACTGGAAGAATAAACATATGGAAGAAGAGGATCATCTCTTTGCAGCCATCAAGGCAGCAGCTCGCATCAGGGCGCGTAATCTTACAGTAAGAACATATTATATATGTGCTTCTTTTATCCTGACTATAAATTTCAGGATTTCAGATTCAGTAAATTCTGATGTTTTAAGGTGACAAGGGTATAAAGAAAAGTAGGTATATTTCTCAATCATGTCTTAAATTACAACTACTGTCGGTGGTTTTACAGGAGGAGGTTTTGACAAACGTATTTTTAACCCTTTATATTTGTCTAATTTGTTTTAGGGGTCAAGTAGTAGTCAAACAAAATTTATAAATTCGGAAGTCCGAGTATCGTCCCAAGAGAGCAAACGTAGTGCATATACTAGATAACTAGTGATGTGTTTTATCTATTCAATCAGAAAGTGAAATGTGATTCTAAAATTCCTAAAGTTAGCAAATAATAAAGATAAAAAGACTTTCTAATAGAAGAAGTGTTCCGAAATCATACTTCATCCATTTGTATCACTCTATTCATGCAATGAAATCGTAATGTTAACATGTTATATGACAAATGAGAATAGACCATGTGCGCTTATGAGTGAGCCGACATCCTCGGGTCATCACTCAAGCAACACATCATATACTACAAGTCCCTCCATTGAGGAAAACTCGATTATTCTAATATTAACACCCCACCATTGCAGGCAATGTAATAACCAAAAACACATTTAAGCACTAGTCTTTAAATAAATTAACTCCCCCACTACGTGTATGTCAATACTCACGATTACCGATGTTGCAAATAACATCCACCTACGTACTACCATTCATAGCTACCGTAGTTAGTGTCAATTCTACATAAATCTGATTAATCACCTCAAGTCATTGCTAGTGTTGGTTCCTAATCTAGGCAATTCATGAAATTAGGCATCCATCTAATGCTAACTAATTAACATGAACATATGAATAAGAACATGTAGAATTGAATAAAATCATATAACGAAATAGTAATTCATTCATCGCATGAAATCGAGTTGGATACACATGAAATCCATAAAATTCCGGAACAAACTGACTACTCACTACTCATGGCAATACAATACCAAAAGAAATAAGTAGAAAAGAAGAAAAGAACGAAAGAACCGTCGCGAATGGTCGATCGCCTCTCTTCTTTTCCGGTAGTCGTCTTCTC